>JBAKFZ010000187.1:0-25683 GCA_037355385.1 Saccharomycopsis sp. FM-2023a
AATTGGTATTGAATATATAATGAGAATAAACAATTTATGTAAAAATTAAGCCGAAAAAATGAAGTATATTATTATTAGAAAAAAATGATCATGAAATAAATGTTAAATAAGTACCTAAAACTCCAGCGGCCCCTAAACAAATATAAGCAGTTCTATAAATTCCTTTGATATATAATTCTTTACCACTATCCCAAACAAAATGTCTAATCCCATTACAGAAATGGAAGGCAAAAGGAAAAGCAATGGCTGCTTTGGTAGCGTATTTCACCGCTAATGGTAATTCTTCAATTGATGAAAGAATCATACTAGAATCAAATTGAAATCCTAATAATGATGAAGCAGCATAAGTACAAGTGATTCCATAAAAACCAGCGGCTAAAAACACTCCAGTAATACGATGAAAGCCCGATAACATCCAAGTCATTTGTGGTTGGTAAATTGTTAAATGGGGACTAACTGGACGATTTTTTCTTTGGTTTTGTAAAATAACATCTTCTTCTTTTTCAGTACTACTAATGGAACCGATATTACATTTAAGAATTCTGGATGTAAGTTGAGGTGTGGATCTAAGGAATGGTCTAATACCAAAACGTTGAGCAAGCATTTTTGTTTATCGTTTATTGAATTGCTATTGGACAAATTTTGAAAGATGATGCTTTTTTTTTGTATTGTAAATTGTGAATTTGGAGTAGTTGAGTTCTGGGGTACCGGTCTCGGAATTGTGAAGACCAATCAAATTCAGAGAATTTGTCATGTGCTTAAACAACAAGGGTTGCCCGGGGTATTTTGTCACATGCCATGGCACGTGACTAATTTATGTCATTTTTTTCCGGGCCTAATCGTGGGGAGTGAGTAAACAAACCACTTTTCTTTTTAAAGTGTGAAAAAGCTTATCAGCGGACAAGATGACAACAGAGGGGTTAATACCCTTTAGTCATCAATATCTGAGATATAAAAACTGGCCATTGCCCCTTATTTATTATTTGATATTCTTCTTAAATTATCAATAATTATCAAGTACACCATGTCAGGAATCTTTGATAAATACGTTAATATGCTTGGTCCACGCCAAAGAAGATTATCAAATTCTCAAACCGTTAATACTAGATCCGATACTGGAATCGCCTTGGGTAGATCCCCATCATTGAGTAAAGAATTCGATGAAGAGTATGGAGAAAATGGAATGGTAGTTCCCCAAATTCCTGCTGATCAAATGCCAGTCTCTCCAAATGTGAGAACTCAAGTCTCTTGGGTTAAAGAAAAAAAACCAAGAAAGAAGATTATTAAACCGATTGTTGATAAGGAATAGTTTAGAATAGTTTCATGATTTAATGATTTTCTTCAATTTGCTTTATTTTTGGTGGTATCTTTTGTAAGTAATATTTTATAAGCTATCTATTTTGGCATTATATAAATTATAGTTAAATATGATATTGTTAGTAACTGAGAATGTAAAAAATTGATGTTGAAAGTTATTTATAGATAATCAAATTGTTTGAGACTTAAAATCGCAGATTAAACTGAGTGTTCAAGTTAAGGAAACTACAACATAAATGAATTAATATAAATATTCCAATTTCTACCTCTTTTTACTTTTGTATAGTTAACCAACTTATACAATACATTGAAAATGGGCCTTCTCAATTTCAAAAAAGCCAAACCGACAACTCCCCAACCAAAAGAAGACGACAACACCCCGGCCTTTCAGTACGAAATTGAGTACAAGATCAAAGACGATATTGATCCCTACTCGCAAAAAAACATTGAGAAGAGAAAAAAGGAAAAAAGATTAAAAAAACAACAGGAAAGAATTAAGAAAAAACAGGAAGAAGAGGAGTTGGAATTCATTAGATTGCAAGATGAACAAATAAACAAAATTAATTAGATTATTCGTTCAATTCGTTCATTTCTTAGTATAAACTTTCATATTATTTTATTTTAATAAATTATTATTTAATTGCAATGTACACGTGCGTCACGTCACATTAACACTCAATTAATTCAAATTTGTATCAGAAAATACTTTATACATACACAAAAAACACTGATGATAATATTGAATCTCAATACTTGATGATTAGCATTTTTACATTGACTCTTAATAATTTATGATCAAAATCATAGTAATCTTAATTATATACAATTTTTTGTGCATAAAATTATAAAATTGTGATAAGTTTTGTTTTGCATGCAAATAATCATGAATTCCAAGATTATCCTTAAATTTCTATTTGATCAAATATCCTAGTAAAACAGTATCACTATAACACTAAAGCTGCTTTATTAAATTGTACAAATCTTAAAATAATTTGACGCATTTTAACCGAGTTTCAAATTTATGCAACAAATCAAAATGGAAATATCTAATTACAATAATTTGACTAAAAATATTTAGTTAAAACGTAGCCCAAAAATTTGAACATCTAATAAAAATAAGTTTGAAAAATTAAATATGAAAACTTTCAATACGTTTATAAAAGATTGCTTTACTATCGAATGAGAATAATGATTAGAACTTTGAACTAATTTTCCTTCCATACCACCACCTAATGGCAACCTCTGATTTTTCCAAGTCCAAATCATTCGTTATACAGTCCCATAGTATTTTCTCATCGTATTGGATTTCTTTCAATAATGAAGATTTTTCTATTAATTCGTCAATTATCATCAAGTAAGTTTTAAATAATCTGTTATGATTTTCATCTAGATACGGTAACAACTTTATAAAACCATGGATTAAAGTTGATCTAGTGGTGGGAGATGGTTCATCACTCAATAAAATTGAAGATTCTTGTTTGATTTTCATGATCAATGTTTCCAAGATTTTTACCAATATGTGATTTTTTTCAACTAAGATTTCCCCAATTTTGGTAATGGCAAAGATCAATTGTTGAGAACTTAAAACTTTGGGAAATTGATGAAGTAAGACATTGAAATAATGGGAAATATAGTCTTCATTGAAGGTTAATAGTTTTGGTATCTTAAATGCTTTTAATTTTATAACATGACAATTTTCCAAAATTAACTTATCATTATTATCATTATTACTAAAATCAATGGTTAAGTAAGGTTTTGTTATGAATTCATTAATGATTGGATTTATTTTTTCATTGAAATAACTTAATGAAAAAAACTCAATGATTGATTGCCAGTATTTTAACAAGAACAAAAAATTGGCTTTCATGATTTGATCATTAATTAAATTTTCAAAATCAATTGAACTCAAGAAATCATCACTGATTTTTTCAAAATTGTTGTTTCCATGAGTGTTGACTAAAATTTCAATCATAGTTAAGTAAATGTTCTCAAAATCTTTGAAATCGCCTAGTTTATCAATGATAAAGTTCAAATTAAATAAGATTCTCAAAATCTTTAGGGAGAATTCCTGGTACTGATTCTTTTCATAATTGATCTTTTGAGTATTACTAAACATTCTAAAACTTATCAAATCATTTCCATTCAAACTTTGACAATTAATGGATAAATCAATAAAACTCTTTAGGATTAATACCGTTGAAAAAATGACTTTTTTTTGTAGATCCCAATAATTGTTAATCAAATTTAACTCATTTTTAAACTTTCTATTATTAACCAAAAAAAAATCTTGACAATTTGCTGAGAATTTTAAAATTATTGTCAAACTTTCATTCAATACGTTCAAATCAGTTATCTTAGTCATCGACTTATTGATCAAATTTGACAAGTTATTCAAGTTTTTTATAATTGGTTTATTCAAAAACATGAACAAACCTTGTTGTAAATTATTATTGATCAAGTTCAGATTTTTCAAATCATCAAAATTTTTAAACCCAAGATTAGAATTGTAAATCAAGTTTAATGTAAAAATTGGGATTCTTTGGGAATTTAATTGATTGAATAAGAAATTGAAATTTGAATTTTCAAAAATTGAGTAAATTATTGATAAATTGATCAAATTCAACGACTTTAATTTATAAATATTTTCAAAATTCTTCAAATTCCAGTATTCATCAAATGATTGAACTTTATTGAAATTCTTCAAAAAAAGTATCAAATTCTTTTTGTAAAATTTCTTGAAAAAAATAATCTCCTCGGGAATAATATAATCATTCAACAAACTTTTCAGTGATAAAATCCCTGTTATGACCAAATTAATCAAAACTGGGTATTTTTTTTCAAATCTTAAGATTATTGAATACACCAAATTTGAAAACTTGATCAATGAGATTGTGGGATACGAAACTAGAATTTTCTTGTTGAAAACATATTGAAAGATTTCAATTATCTTGTAACAATCATCGAAATCATTGATTTGCTCAATTGATGAGTTTAGACTGATGAATTTTTCTCCTCTGATGAATGAGATTAATAAACCAATTAATTGATTTTCCTTTTTAATTAATGGTAAATAATATGCAAGATTTGATAATAACTGCGAACTAGGCACAGCTTTGGGTTTTTGGTTTAGCAAAGCAATTAAATAATCAATTTGAGTATCTACTGGATCCATTTTGGTGATGTAGAAGTTATTGGTTATTTGACAGCATTTTTGAATTAATTTTGGAGTTTCTAGCCCATGCACCAACCCCGTGGATCAACGATCAACGACCATGAGTGGGAATATCAACTTTTAAATTAACATTTAATTTCCCACAATTGATTGAAAAGAAATTAATTAAATACCAGTGAATTATTGAAAATCTCCATTTTTTGAAATCTTTCAAAACAGTTTACTATAAAAATTAACAATTAATACGTTACATTGTTAGCAAATTTTCGTTAAACAATATACAATCAGAAAAAAAGCAATTAGCAAAAATAAAACAACAAAATTTTTAATGAATTAAAACAAAAATCAATTTTGTTATTATGACAAATGGTCGATTAGTTTATGCAATTAACAAAAAACCAGTAATTAAAAATGAAAACCCAGCTACTATTCTAAAAATAATAAACAAAAAAAAACACAACTAAATTATTCTAATTCTAACATTCGTTTCATATTTTCCACCACCAAATAAGTAATACTGACTGCCGGTATCACCTTTGCTAAATTTGGGGATAATCCTTTATAAAGACCTGGGTAACCTTCTCTTTTAACGGTTTGGACAAATACATCTTTAAACCCCGTGTAACGGTAAGGATGAGCATAAGTTCCTTGAGCTTGTAATCTTGTTCTTAATAAATTAATTGGGTAAACCACACAAGCTCCAACAGTTCCTGAAAAGGCACCTAATGGTAAGACCACAAAATTACTTAATTTAATCTCATCTTCATTTCTATTCTCCAATTTGGCTTGACGATTGATTAAAAATTGTTTAATGGTGGTAAAAGTTCCCAAATCAATAGCACTATATGGAAAAATCCCCGTTACTCCCACAAAAATTCCTCGATAAAATAATCTCAATCCCCCTTCTTTATACATATCTTTTGCAGTTCTTAAAATTATTCCTTTTCTATCCGCTTGTAAAGGAGCACATTGAACTCTGTATTTTAAAGTATCAACTGGGTAAACTGTAAATTGTGAGACCATTCCTGCAATTCCTCCAGCCACATAATTGGAAACTTTTGATAATTCAGATTGATATTTTTTACCATTAAGTTTCATGAAAAATCTTTTGCCCATTTCAAAAGTTCCAAATTTCATTGCTGCTTCGGGGAAAACTTTTATACAATTTAATCCATTACCAACATAAAATGATTTAAGTCCTCCTTGTCTATATAATGATTGAGCTGCTTTGATTAATGGAGATTTGATTTTATCTAAAGATGGATGATTGGCACTTCTTTTGGCAATTTCATCTTTTTTTACTAATAAAGTTGAAGATAAATCGGTTCTAGCAATTAAAAACACTTTAATTCTATCGAATGGGGCAGTACATGTTCTACTAATAACTCCTGCAACTCCTCCACAAGCAAAATGTCCAAACCCTTTGATGTAATCACTAATAACTGTCATATCACCATCAGATGATAAATCAACATCTTCATTAAAATATTTATATACTGTTTTTAATCTTGAACCTTGAATTCTAGGAACTAATAATAATAAATCTCTCCATTCCTCATAATTAATCAATCCATCATGATCATTATCAACGGTTTGATAAAATTCTTCAAAGATTTCATTCGATGGTTTAATTTTTAATGATTTGATCAAATAATTTTTTAAGTCTTCTTTATTCAAATACCCATCATGATTATTATCAATTTTTTCAAAACCTTTTTTGATTTCAACATCTGCTTTTTGAAAATATGATTTGAATTCATTAAAATCAATCAAATCATCATGCTTTTGATCAATACTTTTAAATAACTCTTCAAAATGATCAGTTGATTTGATTAATGGATGGTTGGTTTCTCGAAACGCTTTCAATAATGTTTCCTTATCAATCTTCCCTTGTTTGCTAAGATCTGTCAGATCAAATAAGTCTTTATAATCATTGTTTTTATCTGACATTTTATATTATGGTGTATGTTTTTGTGTGTGAGAATTTTTTTTTTTTAGAACTGAAAAAAAAAATAGAACAAAAATTGGAATATTAAAATATGGTAATATTATAATGAGAGAAGTAAATAGGGTTTACCCTTTGGATGATCTGAATTGAACACTAGGGGATTTTCTTTAATAATATAAAAGTAGTTTGTAACTGAATAAATTAATTAAATTGAAGTTGATTGGATTTTTTTTTTTTTGTATTTTTTTCCCTATTGTATGGCCCATGGGCAGCAGTATACAATGAATTGTTAATTGTTAAGACTATAAACAATATTGATTTGAACAAATATGAAGAGAATTGTATATTATGTGAAGACGATAAATTAAAATTGGTATTGAAGAAAAAGCAAAAAGAACGGGTATAAATCTGTAAAAATGTCTATAATAAGGTATTTAATATATTATAACTTATAATTGTTTATAAGCAAGTTAGTGTAAAAATGTATCATACTTAAAAAAGTTAACAGCAAACCCATCTCCAGCCACCATTGTTGTTAGTATATCGAGTTGCTCTTCTATTTAATAAACTGATAGTTGTTGGTTTCTTTCTTAGTAGTTGACCATTGTTGTTGTTGGTACTACTAGTACTTTGAATATCCCATCTTGATGGATCACCATATTGAACTCCTGATAAAGGATCTTCGGGATCAATTGAGCCGATTTCCACTTTTGTAAGGATCATATTTGATAATTTATCAAAGATATAATTAATATTTTCTGCTAATAAAGCACTGGATTTAATAAATGGAATTTCATAACCAATTTCTTGAGAATAATATGAACAAAATTGCAAGACTTCTTCATCAGAAACAATATTAGTTGGATCAATATTGGTGGTTTTTCTAATATTTTCTTTACTAATTAAATCACTTTTGTTACCAACCACAATAATACTAATAGTTTCATTGGTTAAACTTTGAATATCAGCCATAAATTCATGAAGTGCTTCAAAAGATTTTTTATTAGTAACATCATAAACCAATATCACTCCAGCTGAGCCTCTATAATAACTTCTTGTTAAACTACGAAATCTTTCTTGTCCAGCAGTATCCCAAAGTTGTAATTTCATTCTAATATTATCATTATAAGTTGGACCAATATTTATAATTTTTGAACTAAATTCTACTCCAATGGTTTGACTTGAAAGAATGTTCCAATCTCCTTTAATGAAACGATGAAGAATACAAGATTTCCCGACTCCTGAAGGGCCAATAATAATGATTTTGGAAAGATAATCATATTCCTGCTATTTAATGTTTTAGTTAGTATGTTGTCTTAATGAATGTGATTAATAATGTGAATAAACATACATCAGCATTGGATAGAGCAGATATGTCCTCTGACAGATAAGACTCGTCCATCGAGCCGTAATTCATGGTGAATTTGATGAATTATTAGAAATAAAAACAAATTAATTGGAACTTGTCAAAGTTTTTTTGTTATTATAAAACAGAAAGCGTGATCACCAAAAGGATCGGACCTAAGAGTGAAACTGAAAGAGACTATTAATTATTGATAAAAGAAAATGGGAAATGTGTTTTGATATTGGAGAAGTTTTGAAAATGATGAGAAATTAGGATAAATTTTTTTGGAGGCTGTTAAAGGGTCAAATTTGGAAATATTTTGACAGTTTTAGTTGGAAAATGAGAGGAAAAAGCGGAAAATTTTGAGATAAACAGTATCAATTCTCAACTATATAAAAAAAATTACCTAATTCACTAAAATAGTACTAATAATCAAATAGGTACATGGGTTGAAACGTTAAATGTTAGTGATTTCCATACAATTGGGATTCTTTTGAGTATTATGCACCAAAATGAAAATCCTGTAGTTTATAACCCTAAAGCACCTTATACATCTTTCACTGAGTGGGTATAATACCTTTGCATGACTGTGAAAGGTCTCGTGAAATACATTAGTCTATATGTTAAAGAGAGTAAAACAGTGTTTTATAAAGTAGTCTATTTGATGAAATTGTCAACTCCCGTGTTTAGAAAACCAATGCCCTTTAATCGTAAAAGTGTCACCTCCGAAAAACTTTATAAACTTGATCTGGGTTTAGGTTTATTGAATTGGTTGTTGTTTCATGCTGGTGTTGATAGAGAATATATTTGAGACTATGGGGATGAATCTCCTTTGACACAGCATGTTCTCCATATTGCAGATACTTTCCATTTACAAATTTATCATGTCACCAAGCACTCAATTGAAGCTAAAGGTGCTGTCACTACTTCAACTAAAGATGTTGATGATTTACGAAGTACAACTAAAGACGTTGCTGATTTAAATACTTTTGTTGAAGGTAAAAGTGATGTACCTGTGGTGGCCCAAAATTCTAATACTGATAACAAAGTGGCTGATTATAATACCTCTATTATATGTTAGTTTTTCTTTTTGGTAAAACCTGTTTATCTTCCAAAGCTGACTGGTCTGGATTCATTTTTAGACATCTTTAAAAATTTTGTATTTACAGCATTGGTATGAAAATCAATGCTGAATTTTTATAATATAACATTGATTTTCAAGGAGTTGAAACTATTGTTATCTATTAAATGTTTTTTAAATATACTACTGCTTTGAGTACTTCATTAAAATAAGACAGAAATGAATTTTTTAAACCAATAACTTTCCGATTTTTTGAATTAACTGCCATTGTAA
Organism: Saccharomycopsis sp. FM-2023a; assembly: GCA_037355385.1. Lineage (NCBI taxonomy): Eukaryota > Fungi > Ascomycota > Saccharomycetes > Ascoideales > Saccharomycopsidaceae > Saccharomycopsis > Saccharomycopsis sp. FM-2023a. The sequence continues at coordinate 9,137 of JBAKFZ010000187.1, forward strand.
TGCTCAGAAATGTACTCTTGATGTTGATATATTTAACTTAAAGCTTTTTGTGGCCAAAGATGTTGCTTATTATAGTTTGAATTCAAATTTTGCCACTAATTTACAAACCATTGGATTTGCTTCGTCAACAAACGTTTATAAATAAGTTTATAGTTGTGCTGCTTCTGGGAAAATCGGAGCTATTATTGCTGATACTTTAGTTAATCATGGCTGTTCTGCTGATAATGCCTAATGTTTATTACCAGAAGTCATGATGAATTCTGGTGCGTTTATGGCTGCTGGTACTCTTTTAATTCTTCTTTATTCCGAAAACTAAGAGAAATACATTAAAACAACTGAGTGAAGATTTACACGGCGAAAATGGTCAAGTTTACCAATAGCGTAGATTGCAAAACATTCAAATTCTACACTTTATTTCTTCTCTTACAAATATTATCAGTTATTTTTTGATTCACTTTTTGATATTCCATTTCTCTTAATTTGTCATTTATTCAACTTTGAATAATAATTTTTTCATTAGTAGTATCTGTATGCAGAATTTAATTTCAACAAAAGATTATCAAAACCTACAATACAAATAGACTAGTTCAAATGCGTGGGGCAAATTCATTTTACATCATCCAACTTTCAGCAACTGAACTTAGCTGCGGAAGCTCGAACCGGGTAGAAGCAAACTGATATGGCTATGCTAAGTCAATGACTTTGAATATTCTTTTAAAACTCTTCGAAAACCAGTTTTGTCATTCTTCGAAGCTGATCGAATTTTCCAAATTGTCCCAGATTATCCCAGATTTTTCCAGAAACCTGGGGTGCGTGACCCCCAAAACTGTCTATAAATATGACAGGACCTTTCCTAGAATGTGTAAATATTACATTTCAATTCAACAAGCGCAACACAAATCACAAAGCTACTCAATCTCAACATGTCCTTAATCCTCAACAACAAGTCATTGTTCGATTTATTTGACGTCTTCGATAATCAACTTACTAATTTCCCAAATAGCAAATTATTCAATAACAATAATTTTGATTTGGTTCCTCCAATTGATTTGGTTGAAAAAGAAGAAGCTTATGAATTAAGAGCTTCATTGCCTGGCTCTTCCAATGAAAAAATTAACATTGATTTCAATAAAGAAAAAAATGAATTGAAGATCTCCGGTGAAGTTCCAGAAACCAATGTGGTTGAAGAAAATGAAAATAGTTACTATAAAGAAATTAAATCTGGATCATTTGAAAGAATTATCAGATTCCAACATGAAGTCGATGAAGATGCTATTGCTGCTAATTACAAGAATGGAGTTCTTGAAATCAATGTTCCAAAACTTGAAGTAGAAAAAACTCAACCAAAAGTAAGAAGAATTAAAGTTGGAGGAGCTGAAAAAAAATCAGAATGAATTTAATGAAATTGATGTATTCAATAGTCTTATAGTATATAGTTGTATTATATTTTGAAATGTAGTTAGTTAGTTATTCAATAAAAGTTTATTGAATCAAGATACTTAAAAGTGTAGAGATTTTTAAAATTGAAAAATAATTACATTTCCAAAATCACCTCTGATATATTATGTATCATTATCGGTTTTGGCCAACGTTGGCGATTATTTTAAAGAATTTCGATCTGCTCATTATTTTTTTTAGAGTGACACTATGTGACCAAAACTACTAACATAATCTTGCAGTTATCTACATTCTAGTTTTATTTCTAATTATCCCAAATTACATTATATTTATTACCCTTATTGTGAGTTTGACAAATCAGTTATAACATTCAGTTCTTTTCAGTAAAATGTCAATTAATCAGTTTTAATATAAATAAAGAATGTGGCTGGTGATATTATATATGTATGCACGTGACATACCCCACTTTACCAGCCACTTTTCTGATATAGGAAAGCACGTTTAAAATAATTTCAATTTCAATTTCAGCCTTTTTTATCCTAACTCCAACTTCACTATTTAATCATTGAGACCATGAAGTTCGGAGAACATCTCAAAAGCAGTCTTATAAAAGATTACAACTTCTATTACATTGCTTATGATGATCTTAAATATCAATTGAAGAAAGGTCTCAGTTCAAATAATAATCAATGGTCAAATAAACTTGAAGAACAATTTCTTACCATTCTTGAACTGGAATTAGATAAAGTTTATAGTTTTACCAAATTGAAAAAAGGAGAAATCCAAAAAAGAATTAGAGACTCTGAAAAAGAAGTTAATAAAATTGTTAATAATCAAGAGAATGCCGATGAGGATGATTTTTTAATCTTGGAAGAAGATTTATCAGATATCATTGCTGATACTCATGATTTGGCCAAATTTACAAAATTAAATTATACTGGGTTTTCCAAAATCATCAAAAAACACGATAAACAAACAAAATTTAATTTAAAACCAATTTTCCAAGCAAGATTAGACGCAAAACCGTTTTTCAAAGATGATTTTGATAACTTCATCGTCAAATTATCAAAGCTTTATGATTTGGTTAGAACTAGAGGTAATCCAGTTAAAGGGGATGCATCAGCCGGTGGTAAACAACAAAACTTTGTTCGTCAAACCACAAAATATTGGGTTCATCCGGATAATGTTACTGAATTGAAATTAATTATCTTAAAACATTTACCAGTCTTAGTGTTTAATTCAAATAAGGAATTTTCAACTGATGATTCTGCCATTACTTCAATCTATTATGATAACAATAAAATGGATCTTTATTATGGTAGATTAAGAAAAGATGAAGGAGCAGAAGCTCATAGATTGCGTTGGTATGGTGATATGAATACCGATACAATTTTTTTTGAGAGAAAAACTCATAGGGAGGATTGGACCGGGGAGTCATCAGTCAAACAAAGATTTGCCTTGAAAGAGAAACACGTTAATGATTTTATCAAAGGTAAATATACGGTTCCTCAAGCTTTTGAAAAAATGAAAAAGGAAGGTAAAAAGTCCAAACAAGAAATTGAAAATTTGGAAGCTTTAGCAACAGAAATTCAATATACCATGATTAAAACTAAACTTAGACCAGTTATGAGATCATTTTATCATAGAACTGCATTCCAATTACCAGGTGATGCAAGAGTGAGAATTTCTCTTGATACAGAATTAAGTTTGATTAGAGAAGATAATTTTGATGGTCATGATAGAACTAACAACAACTGGCGTCGTACCGATATTGGCATTGATTGGCCATTTAATCAATTAGATGATAATGATATTTGTCGTTTCCCATATGCAGTTTTAGAAGTCAAATTACAAACTCAATTAGGTCAAGAACCTCCTCAATGGATTCGTGATTTGATTGCTTCTCATTTAGTTGAAGCCGTTCCGAAGTTTTCAAAATTCATTCATGGCTGTGCCACTTTATTACCGGATAAAATCGATTTGATTCCATTTTGGTTGCCGCAAATGGACGTGGATATTAGAAAACCAAAATTAGTGGAAAGTGTGGGAATTAGAAAATTACCTCATCATAGTAATAATCATGGAGCAACGGGGGAATTTTTAGATGAAGAAGAATTAGTAGGTGGTAATTTTAATCAGCCAAACGTTAGTGGAAATTCTGAAAATGCTCCATTATTGTTAACCAATAATAACACCAAAAAGGAAAAACCATCTCCATTATTAAAATATTTACCAAGTTTCATTATTGATTATTTTAGTAATGATGGTCGTGAATATAAAGTGCCAGAAGGCACAGTGTTTGATACTCAAATTGTTGCTCCACCAGGCAAGAAGATCTGTGTTCCCGTTCGTATTGAGCCCAAAGTTTATTTCGCCACAGAACGTACATTTTTATCTTGGATCTCCATTGGAATGTTATTAGGGGCCACTGCTACCACGTTACTAAGTTACAGTAACTCCCCCGTTGGGATTGTTTCATCAATTGGGTTTTTCATTAGTGCGTTACTTACGATCATTTATGCAAGTGTTTCCTATGTTTGGAGAGTTTATCAAATTAGAGAGAAAAGAGCCTCGGATTATTCTGATAATATTGGACCAGTAGGAATTTGTTCTCTTTTGATGGCTTCAACTTTTTTGACGTTCATGTTCAAGTACACTGAATGATTTTTTATCCTGTTATCGTTTACCAACAAATTTTTAAATTTTTTTGTATGATTATAAATATAGAAACGTTGAAAAATGAACTATGTAAAAACTTACAAGAATTGAATATGAAAAGGAAATTGTCTTATTTAAAGAAAAAAAATAAAAATTAAAAAAAAAGGAAAAACTCAAATTACTTAAGAGTAGTAATATAATAATCATATACTATATTAAGAAGAAACTTTAAATGTTAAGGCGTTGTAATTAAACACTCAAGTTGACGGTAGCATCATTGATATAATGTTCAAAAGGTTTCAAAGCCTTAGCAACGTCTCTTTTAACAAAATTTTCAGTTTGTTTACCAGCTCTACCGGTGAAAGTAGCAGGATCAACCAAGGAATCCAATTCATTTTTAATTGGTTCAAAATATTCAGATCTTTTGATTCTTTCAAGTAAGTCATTATCACCCCCTTCTTGTTTGACAACTTGACTAGCTTGGTGGGATAAGACTCTGATTTGTTCATGACATTCTTGTCTGTCACCTCCGTGTTTGTCAACCATGGCCATGATGATATTTTCAGTGGCCATAAATGGTAGTTCAGACTTAATTCTTCTTTCAATGACTTTTGGATAAACCACAAGTCCACTAGTAATATTCAATAAAGTGGTCAAGATAATATCAGCAGTTAAAAAGGCACTTGGAAGTGTAACTCTTCTAATAGCAGAATCATCCAAAGTTCTTTCAAACCATTGAATTGAAGCAGTTTGCACCGCACTATCAAATGACGAAGTTAAAGATCTAGCTAAGGAACAAACTCTTTCACTTCTCATAGGGTTTCTTTTATATGCCATGGCAGAAGATCCAATTTGGGATTTTTCAAAAGGTTCTTCAATTTCTTTCAAATTAGCTAACAATCTAATGTCAGTGGCCATCTTATGAGCACTAGCTCCTAAGGAAGCTAATGGGGCCAAAACGTCAATATCAATTTTTCTGGAATATGTTTGACCAGTAACAGGATAAGCAAAATCAAACCCTAATAATTCAACAATTTTAGCATCAAGTTCTTCAACAGTGTCATCATCACCATCAAAAAGACTCAAGAATGAAGCTTGAGTACCAGTGGTTCCTTTGGCTCCACGTAACCCTAAATCATTTCTAGCACGAACAATGTTTCTTAAATCCCATAAGAATTCTTGTAACCATAAAGTCGCTCTTTTACCAACGGTTGTTAATTGAGCAGGTTGGAAATGAGTCCAACCTAAGACTGCCATATCTTTATATTCCAAAGCAAATTTGCTTAATCTATCAATGACATTGACTAATTTAGGAATCAATAAATCAAAAGCATCTCTTAAGAAAATCAAATCAGCATTATCAGTAACATAACAACTAGTGGCTCCCAAATGAATGATTCCAGCAGCAGCAGGACAGGTTTGTCCAAAGACATGAACATGGGCCATGACATCGTGTCTAACAATGGCTTCTTGCTTTTTAGCAGCTTCAATTTCTTCATCGGTGATTTCAAGATGCTTTTCCATTTGTTCAATGGCTTCATCAGTGATTCTTGCAAGACCAACGGCTTTTTCTGCTTTAGCTAAAGTTAACCATAATTTTCTCCAAGTGGAGAATCTGTTTCTCAAACTGAAAATTTTAGCCATTTCATCGTTCCCATAACGGGAAGCCAAAGGAGTAGAGTAAGCGTCGTAAGACATTTCAATATTGATTGGTGTATAGATAACTAAATTAAAGGAATGAATTCAAGTGACTCTCTTAAAAAAATAAAATTTTTTCCTCGAGCATTGTAAGGCCCATGAGCACCAAACTAAAGAGTCAATTAAAAATTGTTAACTTCCGATTAAAGTATTAAGAATAGATACAGTGATACTGAATGTTTGGGGTATATATGATTGTCATGTCATTTTTATAGGGAATTTTTGGTGCTGACAATTTCGTTACTATTCAGTATCTTGCATAATGAGTAAATCGATTAATATCTGTAATTTGAAATAAAAATAGTTGAACAGTTGAAAAATCCTTTTATATTCTAGTAATGCAATATTAATTACTGAAATAAATCATTTTTAGACCTTTTGAACGAAGAAATTGTCAATTTTCTATTTCAAATTGTATTAACCAATAAAATCATCACTGTTTACTCAATGATTGAAAACCTTTCGATAAATCCAGCTTTTAATAACTTTAACAAGTAAAATATCATGACGTTTTTATAGTCTTTCCATTGCCCCACTTTATTCCTAAAAATTCCTAAATTAGTTAACAATTTTCACCAAAAAATCAAAAAATGTGTCAATTTCCAACATCATGTGACCCAGTTCTTCACCATGAAATTTTCAAAATTTAATTTCACCAAATCTTTGACCTTATTGACCGATCATTTAACAAATCATGAACCGACTTTTACTGTCTGGTGGTGTTACTGCCAAAAACATCACTAGTCGCTCTCTTCGATTCCCTTCCTCTTATCGTTTCAATTCTTCCACCGGGTTCAAAGCAGCTCTAACGGCTGGAGAAAAATTGATCAATCCCAAAGCTCCACTAATCGATCCAATTTCCATTGTCAGCCATGAAATGAGCTCATTGGCAAAAAACATTGCCTCTCTTATTAGTTCTGGCCATCCGACTTTAAACAAAGCCGGTGCTTATTATTTTGAAGCCGATGGGAAAAGACTTAGACCCTTAATTGTCTTGTTATTAAGTAAAGCCTTGTCTGCCATTCCAATTGAAGAAAGAAATAGATTAAAACCCGATCATTTCGATACTACTGATCAACCAGAATATCGCGGAGTCACCAGCAGTAGTAACCCCAGAGTTGATAACGTGGTTAACGGTTCCCCAGACGAATCTCTTAGTCCCCTTAATATTTTACACGGAATCAACCCTAGTCTAATTTTGGCTCCATTATCCAAGGCCTTTGATCCATTACCTGATACTGGAGAAGTTAATGGAATTTTGCCAAAACAAAGAAGATTGGCCGAGATTGTGGAAATGATTCATACTGCTTCTTTACTTCATGATGATGTTATTGATCATTCAAACACTAGAAGAGGTAGAGATAGTGGGAATGTGGCTTTTACCAATAAGATGGCAGTACTTGCCGGGGATTTCCTTTTGGGAAGAGCTTCAGTTGCCATTGCTCGTATTAGAAATCCAGAAGTTATCGAATTAATTTCCACATCAATTGCTAATTTGGTTGAAGGAGAGTTTATGCAATTGAAAAACACTATTGTTAGTAGAGACCCTAATACTTTGGAAGATGGTAAAATTTTACCTAAACCAACTGGGAAAATTCCTTCTCCTGGTCATAATTATACCGTTGCTTTACCAAATGATAAATCTATTGCTATTACTCATGATTTACAATGGGATGGAGCTTTCCAATATTATCTTCATAAAACTTACTTGAAAACTGCTGCTTTGATTTCCAAGTCATCTAGATCTGCGGCTGTTTTATCTGGAGCTCAAGAAGACGTTATTGAACATTGTTATCAATTTGGACGTAATTTAGGAATTGCTTTCCAATTAGTTGATGATGTCTTAGATTTCACCAGATCTTCTGAAGAATTGGGTAAACCTGCGGGAGCTGATTTGAAATTAGGACTTGCTACCGGTCCAGTGTTATATGCTTGGAAACAACAACCGAATTTAGGACCCATCATTGCCAGAAAATTCTCTGAACAGGGTGATATTGAATACTCAGTTGAATGCGTAGAAAAATACAACGGGGTCAAGCAAACTCAAGAATTGGCGGAAGAATATAAAAACAAAGCATTAGAACATTTGAGAGTTTTACCAGAATCAGATGCTAGAGCTGCTTTAGAATTCATTACTAGTACTGTTACTACTAGATCCAAATAGATTTGTTTTTGTCTTAAAAAGGTGTTACTGTATAACCCCCTTTTCGCATTGCTATAATTTTAATAAAGTCTCGTGTAAATATAAAATAATTGTAGTTATGATTGATTCGAAAATTAAACAGTTCAATGCTGCTGTGCGTTTAGCAAACCTTCAAATTTTCAAACAAAAAAATCACAAAATAAAGAATACCCAAACAAAGCAACTTTATTGTTTATAACCTTTCCAATCATGAAATTAACTAGATTCTTAATGAAACTCTCCCTCGAGACGGTGCAAGTGGAGCTTAAAAACGGGACAATAATCAGCGGGACGATTCTTAACGTTTCGCCATCCATGAATATCTCATTGAAAAACGTGAAAATGACAGTCAAGGACCAAGACCCTCAGGAATTAGATTTCATCAATCTTAGAGGAAACAATATCCGGCTTGTGCTTCTCCCGGATTCTTTGAATTTGGATACTTTGCTAATTGAAGATTTACCTAAAAATAAGAACAAAAATAATAACAAACCCTCCACACGAGGTGTGAGTAAACCATCGGCCAAAGGTGGCAGAGGAGGCAGTAGAGGGGGAAGAAGAGGGTTTTAAACGGAATAAAGATTTTATGTATTTTTAATAAATTTTACAAATGGTTTACAGAATTTTAAAAGTAAGCGATTCATTAAACGTAAGCAATATAATATAAGAATAAGAAACTATATCAAGCTGTTTTTTGTTGTTGACCTTCAATAAACCCAGCAGCATCTTCTTTGGTGATTTCACTAACTTTGGAAATTTTCTTATTAAACATGATACCAAAGTACTTATCTGCCACTTCTAACAACTCAGGTCTAAAAGTAGTACAGATGAATTGGGCATTGGTCGATAATTCTTGAATCAAAGCAGCCACATCGGTTCTGTATTGGGTATCCAAATTAGCGTCAATTTCATCAAATAAATAAAATGGAGCAGGATCACATTTCTGAATGGCTAAGATCAAAGTAATAGCACATAACGATTTTTGACCACCCGATAACTGTTCAATTCTTTGTTGTTCATCTGATTTGGAATTGAAAGAAACTTGAATAGAGATCCCGATATAATCGTCAATGTTTTCATCATCATCATTATCATTGTTACTATCTGTCATAGAAGCATCCCCATCATCATCTTGACCTTGAGTCATTAAAGTGACTTGATCTTTTTCAGTAGTGGTTTTTTTTTGAAGAATCAATTTACCAATTCCTGCAGGCACTAGTTTTTCAAAAATAATAGAAAACTCTTCAGAAAGTTGTTTAAAAGTTCCCACAATTGCTTTGTTCTTTCTTTTCTCCAAAACAGTAATCAAATTCTCAATTGATTCCTTGGATTTGTCACTTTCATCTCTTCTTTCTAATAATTCTTTTCTTTCCTTTGAGAAATTTTGAAACTGTTCTAATGCTTTTCTATTAATATGATCAAACTTTGTAAGTTTTTTATTGACCAAATTCAATTTTCTAAGAATGTTTTCAGTACCAGTTTCTCCGTATTTATCAAACGCTTCTTGTGGTAAAGCACCCAACTCTCCGATTTTTTTCTGAAGATCAGCTTGACGAATTAACAACAATGATTTTTTGGAAACATTTTTCTCTGCCACTTTTTGAATCCCTGATAATTGTTCTTCAAGGGCTTTTCTTGCTTCATTGACCTTATCAAGAATTTTTTGTTTTGATCTGATTTCTGCTTCTGCTTCTTCGATTTTGGCTCTCAATTTATTGGAAGATTCAGTCAACTCTTTCAAAGTAGTTTCTAGATTTTTCAACTTATCTTGAGCTTCAATTAATTGGGTTTTGAATACCATGTTTTTGGAGTTATCAGAGATTAAAAATTGATCACGACGTGGATATAACTTTTCATTTAATTCGGATTCAATGGAGGAAACTTTTAATTCTTTGGATATCAATTCTTTACTAATCTCTCCTAACTCTTTTTCATAATTAGTGATCTCATTGGTGATATTTTTCAATTCTTCAATTTCTTCATTTGTTAAATTTTTTGCAAATTCTGCCTTTAATTCATCTTGATAACTTTGATTTTGTTGTTTATATTGATTGATGATTCTTTCATTAGAGTCAATAATACTATCCAATGATTGAATTTCTTGGTTCAAATTAAGTTTGTCATTATTAAACTTTGTTAATCTGGTCTTTAAAGGTTCTTTAGAAAACATCAAAGCATCATATCTTTTTTGAGCATTAGTTACTTCTCCACTAGCTGCGGTAATTTTTTGATCAATTGCTTCGATTTTTCTCTTCAATTCATGTAATTCCTTAGCAGCTTCATCACATTCTGCTTTTCTTCTTCTTTGGATTGATAAAGTATCGATCCTGGATCTTTTATGATCTCTATAACCCCCCGTTAAAACACCCTTTTGATCAGCTCTATCCCCATCCAAGGTAATTGCGGTGATTTTATATTCCCTAGCCAATGAACTACCAATTTCTAATGATCTAGTAACAATTGTTCTACCATAAACTTCTTTAACTGCTGGTAAAAAGTTTTCTCCAACTTCAATTTTACTGATTAATGGGATACAGTCAATGGAATTTGGTAATTGAGGTTCATATGGATGAAGACGATTTAATGGCATGAAAGTAACTCTTCCACTTCTTTCTCTAACCAACTCTTCCATGATTGCCGAAGCAGTATTATCATTATCCACCACAATATGAAACAAAGAGTTACCTGCAATGACTTCAGCGGCAACTTTATACTTTTGAGAAACTTCAATTAATTCCCCCAAGGGGCCATAAACCCCGTTACTTAATCCTAACTTTTGAGCAATTCTTTCAACTGCATCCAACCCTGATGCTTGGGAACGATCCATGGTTTCTCCAACAAATCTTCTAGCTTTATCGAATTCTTCATTGGCACTTTGGATAATGGTTCTTTGACGAGCTTCAAGACGCCAAAGTTGTTTTCTTTCATCCACAAGATCAGAATAATTTTGTCTAGCATCGTTAATTGCATTATATAACTTGGAGCTTTCTTCCTTGGCTTCTAAGCCTGACAATTGATCATGAATTTTTTTGGTCTCTTCATCAACTAATATCAATTTATTCTCAAGTTCCGTTCTTCGATCTTTAATCACGTTTAAACTATTTTCTTTATCATCAATCACTTGATTCATTTCATCTATATTAGAATTAAGCCAAGCATCTCGATCTTTTTGATTTTTAAACCTTGATTTTCTACTTTGTTTGGAATATAAAGTTCTTTGACGACCAATTAAATCATTTAATTTATCCTTTAAATTTTTTTCTAGTTCTTTTAATTCCCCTAATCTTGGTTGTTCTAAGCTCAAATAATCTTCTTTTTTTTTGATTTCTTCATTGGTTTCTTTCAAATTAGCATTATCAATCTTAATTTCTTCATTTAAATTTTCTTCTTGATTTTCTAATTGTCCTACCATTTCTTTTTGTTTGGCCACTTCAATCAATAAATCATTAATATCTAATTCATTTTGAGATTTATCAACTTTCATAACATTTATATTTGATTTCAATTCGGTTAATAATTCTTCAATCTGCATGGCAGAAATTTCTCTCTGATCCAAATTTTTGGCAAACTCTCCTGATTCATCGATATTATTCGAATGTAAATTCTCGTTTCTTTCAATTTGACTTTCAATATCCGTTAATTCTCTATCATACAATGCGTATTCTAAAAATTTCTTATCTTTTTCTAATTCTTGAAATTCCTTTAGTTCTGCCCTTTCAGAATCTAAATCATCTAATCTTTCTTCAATAAACCTCAACATCTCGTCGATTTTTTCTCTTTGTTTTTCTGAAGCATCCATCTCTTTCAATGACTGCTTCAATTTTTGTTCAAATACTTGAGCTCCAGCAACTTCTTTTAATAATTGTAATCTTTGAGAATCTTTAGCATTGGTTAAAGCAGTGATTCTTCCTTGAGGAACAATATAATATGGATTCGATTTTGAAAACCCAGCACTTTCCAACAAATTCATTACATCACCTCTTTGAACGGAACGATCATCGATTGAATAATCATCTTTTTTCAACCCAATCGTTCTTCTAATGGAGACTTCATCTCGATCTAAGGGGAATCGACGATCAATGTTATCAAACACAATCTCTACATACGCAGACATCACCGTCCCCGAACCTTCGTGAATAAGCCCTCGACGTTCTTCTTTGCTCATTTGTGTGTAAGCATCAGACAAGACAAATCTAATGGCTGCAAAGAAGTTCGATTTGCCTGATCCATTTCTTCCAACAACAACATTTGTATGAGGGGATAAGAGGTCAATCACCGTGGCCTCCTTATATGTCTTAAACCCTTGAATGATTATTCGTTTAATGTACATTTCAATGGTTTTCGCAGTTATTGATGATTGAAAACAAGGGACAGTGACGCGAAAAGTTTCCAAGATATTTTGTTTTTTCGTTATTTATTGACGCGTCAGTCACATGTAAAAGTTTTTCTAATTAACTTACAAATTCTTATAATATGTAACCAATAGATTATTAAAAACGCAAGAGAAAATAAAAGAAAAATTAAAATCAAAAGTAAAAGTTAGAAAAAATGTCCTTATAAGAAAAAAGTTATTATAAAACAGCAGTGAAGTAAAAAAAAAAGGTAACTTTGCTTGAATTGTAAATTCATCATCTAATACCAAGTTGTAAACGGGTCACCATCAGCACCGTTCATATTATTACCATCTAATCTACTACTAGCAATAAATTTAGAACCAGAATGTTTGAAAGTAAATCCAATAAAATATCTATTATCAACGTTTTTATCACCCATTCTTTCAATAGCAGCTTTTTTAGCCATGACTTCTTTATATTTAGCCATATCATCATCGTTATTAAAATCATCAAAATAACCGGCATCTTCTTCATCATCTAATTGTGGAGTAAATGGTGGAACTCTAGTTCTCAAATTTTCCCAATCAACATCTGCGAAATACGAAGAAGCCATAATTTGTTTGAATGACCTGATTCTATCTTTCGGGGCAGCAATTAATTTAGTAATCAACTGCCAAGTTCTATCAGAGAAAACATATCTACCGTCTTCATATTTTGGTCTTCTCAAAGCTTCTTTCCATCTTCTTAAATTAGTATAGGTATCTTCTGGATTAGCACCGGCAAATGGTGGATAACCAACCAAGGTTTCAAAAAGCATACAACCTAATGACCAATAATCAATAGTGTAATCATAAGATCTACCTTCAAGAACTTCAAGAGCCATGTAATCTGGTGATCCAACAATGGAATTAGCAAGATGAATATCTTTTGCTCTTAAAGATCTGTACATCTTTTGTCTTTCTTTAACTGAACCAGTTGGAACACTATAGTCCAAATCTTTAACCGAAGCTAACTTGGATTTCATACTTTCAATTCTATCAGTAGAAACTGAACCTGCTGCTAAACCAAAATCAGTTAATTTAATATGACCTTTAGAATCGATTAAGAAATTTTCTGGTTTTAAATCTCTATGAGTATATCCTAGTTGATGTAAAGCATTAACAGAAGTAAACATTTCACTAATATAAAATCTAGCATGAGGAGGAATCAATGTTCCAGTATTATTAAGTAATGTTCTATAATCTCCACCGGGAACAAATTCCATAGCTAAATAAACACTATCACTATCTTGGAAAGCATAAAACAATTTAACTAACCATTCCGATCTAGTATTAGTCAAAATATCCCTTTCGGTCAAAACATGTCTAGTTTCATCTAATTTCATCAACAATCTTTTACTTAAAATCTTTAAAGCAACAACTTCTTTGGTATCTTTCTTTTTGGCCAAATAAACTTGACCATAACCGCCTTGCCCGACTTGAGTGATCATTTGAAAATCTTTATGTTTTGGTTTAACTCTGCGTTGTCTAAGCATTTGTCTTTCATTAGTTAAATATTTTTGATATAATGATTGACTTTGAGATTCCAGGCCAGCAATTGCAATTTGTTGTTTGAATTGATTCAATCTTTGTCTTCTGGAAATCACATAATCAAACATATCACAATAATAGTCTAAGAAATACATTTGACAAACATTAACCAATCTTTTCGTCTTTTGAGAATTTGCTTTTTGGTAAAAATCTTTACCTAAGGCTCTACTTTGAGGACCAGGAGTTGGACTATTAGACTTCATCATTGCAGCGTTTCCATATTGAATTGACTTTGTAGGGGAAGGAATTGGTGAAGAGTTTTCCTTGTTTCTTTCTTGATAATTGAATTTTGTTGGACTAGTACCGGGAATAAAAGAACTAAGACTTTCATTTGGATCCACTTGAATAGCTTGTAAACCAGTAGTGAGGTCATCGACCCCAGTACCTTTTGGTCTTGCGCTGAAGAAGTTCATGGCCAGTGTGATAAAACTCGGGGTAAAAACAAAAAGAACAAAATTTTGGAAAATGTTGTGGTTTTAAATTATTTTCCTGGACACAAAAGGTGGGTTTTTTGTTTACCTTTTTCCCAATCGGGACAGGAAATTGAATGTCCGGGTGTTTAGTCAAAATTGTTGGTGTTCGGATGTCTGTCAATCAAAAAACGCGTCAACAAATTTCCAACTTTTCAGAAATTAAGTGGAACATTTTGTTTACATGTTATAACTAACATCATCAATTCATCATGGGTAAATATAACGTTAATACTGTCACCAACTTGAAAGAATTGCTCAAAAGTAGAGGTCTTTCACACACCGGGATTAAAAGTGAATTGATTGCTCGTCTTGAAGAAGATGATAAAAAGAATACAACCGAAGAAACAACCACAATCCCCGAAACTGAAGCTCCAGCTGCTAAAGAAAAACCTGTTGAAGCTCCAAAAGAAACTGCCAAAGAACCAGAAACCCCGGCTGCTGCTCCAAAAGCTAACAAAGAAGAAGAAGCTAAAAAATTAAGTCCTGAAGAATTAAAAACTTTAGTAGTTGAGTTCATTAATAAAAAAATCAAAAGAGAAGAAAGATTTAAAACAGAAAATACCGAAGCAAATATTGAAGAGCTTAAAGGTAGTCTTCGTAGAATCGAAAAATTTGGAGTGGAAGCTAATTCTCCATTAGCTAGAGAAGCTTTAGGTCTTCCAGCTGAAGCACCAAAGAAATTCAACAATTTCAGAAAATTTAGCAACAATAGAGTGTTTAAATCTAAGAAGAGATTTCCAAAGAAAAATAAAGCTTAATTATTTGAGTTGAATTTTCAAAATTTATTCTTCTTTCGTTGTTTCCTTTCTTTAAAAATTGTCATTTTAGGTTTAGTAGGTTTTGAGGTGGGTAGGTGAATTCTTGTGTAACAATAAATGATATGTCCAGTTGTTTTTTGTAAACCACTACAAGTTTTGAGCAAATCAAAGATGTTTACTGAAACATAAAAATCGTTCCTTATTGAATACCAAAAAAAAAGAAGAAGAAAAAGAAAAAAAAGCTTTCAATATCTGCGTTTATTAATTATTTTCATTGTAACCTTTTTTATAGTAATAAGCGTTACCATTTGTTCTTTGTTTTGAATATTTTTTATACTTAGCAGATGGATATTTTTTATGATTTGATTTCTTATTCATTCCTCCATTTTCCAGTTTTTGTTGTTGCTGAAGAGCTTGTTGTTTGGAGACTCTTAATCCTCCTATTTTTCCTTCTAATTCACTTAAATTTATTTGTACTGCATAAGATTTATATTTTTTCTTTTTGCCACTTTCAAAAGATATCGAATCAAATAAAGGAATTGAAGGTAGACTAACTCGAAATTCAATCATGGAAGATGATCGAAATTTTATGATGGTGGATTTGGCCTGAATTTCTCGAACAAACATAAAATTATTTTTTGCTCTTTTATAAAAAGTAGATGAAAATCCTTCAGGGTACTCAATTGGCTGGTTTATTAAACATTCTAATTCTATCACTGGTTCTTCTTCAGATTTATTTTGGTTTTCAGAAAAGTTGATACCTACCACCGAAACAGGAATCTCTTCATTATTGTCTAAATTTTTTTTCAATTCTTCATTTTTTTCTTCTTCCAAAGCATTTAATATTGATTCTAAATCATCACATCTCGTTAAAAGTCTTGTGGGTAGTGGTTTCTCTGAAGTCCTTGGTTTTATTGTGTTTATGATTGGATGTGACGACTTGCCTACCACGTTGTTACATGGAGGTCTCTCTAAAATTGGAGAACTGGAAATGCTGTAATTTTGCGTGTTATCAGAATAACCAAATCCACTAGAACCCCCATCAAAATTGGTTTGCATGGCTGTATGATTATGTAATATTTGAGGGAATCCGTAGGTTTGCTGCTGCTGCTGTTGTTGTTGTTGTTGTTGTTGTGGTGGAGGTGGTGGTGGTGGTTGTATATTTTGGTGTTGAGGAGGAGCAGGTGGGTTGTATTGATTTTGAAAAGTTGAAATTTTATTCATAAAAATGTTATTATTGGTATTAGTATAATTATTTAATCCTCTATTGTAAGGATCAGGATCAGAATCTTCATAAGCAAATTTGAATTCATCATTATTTTTGATTGGAAATCAGGTTAGAGTTTTTGAAATTATGATTTCGATTTTAGTTCTAGGAACCATTGTCTGTTTCATTATTGAATTATTCAATATTTCTATACCCAATAAGTCAGAATTATGTTTTGGATTTTTACCTT
>JBAKFZ010000188.1:0-25616 GCA_037355385.1 Saccharomycopsis sp. FM-2023a
AAAAAAAAAAATAAAAAAAATAAAAGCATTCTAATAATTTTCATACAAAAAAAAATAATCAATAATCAAAATTAGCTATGAACAGAAGCCAAATCAATGTGTTTACCAACTGCTTTTTCATCCAATTCGTTGATTGTATTCATATGTTTTGCATGTAATGGAGGCAATTTTGGTAATTTTCTTCTCAAAACATAAATCTCGAACTTTCTGAAATAAGAATGCACTTCATGACTAGTGAACTGGCTCATTGGGATTTCAAAGACATAGTCTAATTCTTCTAAAGTGAAGGCCTTCGTCTCTCTCATAAAGAACAAGACCAAAAAAAACCCAATAAAATTCCAAGCCGCGTACCAACCAAAGGCCCCTTGTGGCTTGAATGCTTTCAATAATGCGGGCCAGGTAAGGGACAAGACGAAATTGAAGAACCAAGTGGTGGCCACTCCCAAACTCATCCCCTCAGCACGGTATTTCAATTGATGAACTTCTGCCCCATAAGTAAATGGAACCGGACCTTCACCCACGGAGTAGATTGCAGAAAAGACATAAATCCCCATGGAAATGACCCCAACATGAGCTTTTGAAGATTTGGGGATCCAAAATGCAAACCCAGTTATAAGTAAGAAAATCCCCATTAATGGGAAAGTCAACAACAATAAGAATTTTCTACCAAAGGTATCAATGGTAAAGACTGCTGGTAAGGCAAAAACCGTGTTGACCATCCCGAAACCCCAACTTGCTAATAGTGAATTAATAGTTGAGAATCCAGATTCTGAAAAGATACTGGAACTATAATAAGCAATCACATTAATACCACAGAATTGTTGCATAAAAAACACAAGACCAGAAGCAATAGCAGCATTACGATTTCTTCTAATTGTAAATAATTCTTTAATGTTTTTGAAAGTATTAGCATCTGATTTAACAGAAGTTTCTTCAATAAAGAGACAATATTGATAAAAGGTATCTCTAGCAGCAAGAATTGGATGTTTTCTCAATACATTATAAGCTTCAAATGCCTTTTTATGTTCATCTTGACCCATTAACCATCTTGGACTTTCTGGACACCACCAAACTTGAATACAAACAAAAATTGCTGGAATCAAAGCGCTACCAAGCATCAATCTCCAGTTTAAACCTTTTGAGACCACATGAGATTTATTAGCAAATTCCATCCCGCTCAAACCTTCTGAATTATCAACATAAAAGAAGGCCAATGATAAAGCAGTTCCAAGCATGATCCCAAAAGCAGTCCACATTTGCCACATCATGACTAAAGCTCCACGAATATTAGCCGGAGTGGTTTCAGCAGCATAAATTGGAACGGTAGCTGATTTTGGACCAATACCAAAACCCAAGAAGAATCTAGCAACAAATAAATGATACCAGCTATCAACAAATCCTTGCCAAAAACAACACCAAAGAGAAATAAAACAGGTAATAAAAATTGTTCCTTTACGACCAAATAATCGATTCAATGGACTGGTTAACCAACATCCAGCAACTGCACAACACAAATACGGAGCAGAGGTACATAAACCTAATAACCAAGAATTTCTATCAGTATCCGCACCAAGTCCCAAACAATATGGCCAAAAAAGATTAGCCCCATTAGTAACAGATTCATCCATCCCTTGAACAGCAGCAGCCACTGAACACATAATAATAACTTGATATAATTTCCCAGGAACTGCTCTCCATTTATGATTTTCTTCAAAATCAAGGGCGTCAATTTCTTCTTGACTCAAATAGTTTGTCATTTTACGGAACTCTTTTGGATTTCTAGCAACAAGGGCTCCCCTAGCAAATAACTCAGGGTCCATTCCATAAGCTAACGCATATGATCTACCTTTTGCCATTACTTCATCTTCAGTGAAATCTTTTAAGATATTATCAACTTTTAAATCATCATCATTATGATTTGACGAGGAAATATCACTTTCATTATTGGAAGAGATTTTTTCGATTTGTTCAACATGATGAGAATTATCAGAGATGACCGGTTCTAAAGCTGGTTTTATAACTGGATTATTTGAATCACTCATCTTTTGATTTTATTTATATTGAATTAAATGAAAATATAGAAACAAAAAACAAAAATAAAAACAAAAACCGGAATAATAGGCACTATTTATAACTAAATACTAATAGGGGGAAGGAACTGAGAGCAAAGGACGTGGAATTTGACACATTGTACATGTATGATATCATAGGTCAAAGCAATGCACATGACCGTTTTGCTTTTAACCGTCAATACTTCTCCATATCGCAAAACGGCAATTTGTAAAGCTTCCAGTAGTTTCCATGGGATGATTATTACCCTATTAAGCCTATTTCCCCGGATTAACGGCTGAATCTAAGACATTATGAAGTAATCCTGTGATTGCTATTATGTCAGTGAAAATTGATTGCTTTTTAAACCCTACCCGGAACAATTTTAAGTGGCAATTAGCAACAAAATTCCTTTGTATATAAATTGTACACAATCTTTTCTTATTCACTTATTTATTCTTATATTTGCAATTGTTATAATAGCTAACATTCTTTTATTATATTATATCAATTTACTATTAATTCGGGTAATTGATCTATTATAATTATTGGTCATCTATTAATCTTCTCCACTCTATTGTACTTCTCCTATTGTGTAATAGTAAATACCCCGGGGTACATAAGTTTTTAACAACAATAGTCAAATTCACACCCATAAAAAGCTGACCCAAAAATATCTTCCAACCCAAAATAAAGTTTTCCATTATTTTGGGTTGTATTATTTTTCATGTCAAAATTGAAAAACTTAACCACTGTCATCATTACTTGGATACTTTAATCGTCCACACTCCCAGAGTTCTAGAAGATGTTGATGGCCTGTCATATTGAAACTTTTATCAAATTTTCTTCATATATTCAGAACCCTGCAGTTTTTAGTGATAGGTTTTTTACGCTGATCAGCGGGAAAATAACCGAACAATATCCGAAGATAAAGCCAAAACAATATCCAATTTACTGGTAACTCCTTTCCCCCGCTCATGTGCTATATTTTGATATTTATAATTTTTGACATAATAATTTTCCATATCAACAAAAAAATCAATTAAAAGTTTTATGTATAGTGAAAAATATCCTTTGAAATAAACTTTAACATGTTTCAGTCTTCAAATTTTGTCATTTGAGATTAATAAATCTATCAAGCTTGCCCCGTGAATAAACAACTTTTTACTTAATTATAATATTAATAAAAATATTTCAAAATTTTCAGATTACTACATATTACAGAATGGCAAAAGATCATAGTAATCATGAATTATTTAACTTATTCAGTAATTTCAATTTTAATCATTGACGCCGTTACAATTCCAACAACAGATAATGAAAAATTCAATTAATATCAAATCAATGATGATGAGTCAATCTTTAAGAATAAACCAAACCTTGAAAAAAAATCATAAGTTGATTGTGAGGCTCAAGGTGAAATGTTTTTTTGCAGATTTAGATTGTAGAACCGAGCAAATTTTAAAAATTATGGGTGATACTGAACCTTTATTAGAATCTTAGGAAATAAATTATAAATGTTATAAGAACTAAAGTAGATTACAATTAACAAAAACAAATTATTTTATTAAGAATGTGTACAATAAACAAGACATAAAATCATTAATAGATTAATATTAGCTCCACAACTGATTAAAGATTAATATTGATTAGCTCCATAAACCGCTCTTGAATAAAGAACAGGAACTGCTGGCCAGCCAATAACCACGGTTAAGAAAGCGCCCCAGCCAGTGATATGGTTGATTACTCTCATTGGACTATCTTTACCTATTCTGGTGTATTGTTGAGATCTCATTGCAGACTTAAGAATTGTTGAAGCAAACATTTTTATTGAATATTGATTTTGATTATTGAATTGATGCTGTTTAAGAAGAAGAACATTTTAATAAGAAGAACATTTTAATAAGAAAAGTTTGAGAATTTATAGCAGTTTGTAAACTGGTTGTTCAAGAGAATATCAAAATCATGTTATTTTTGAGTATGCAACTAAAATCATACGCAAAAAATTGAACGCTTTATATTACAGTACTATATTATTACAATATTACAGTATTATAAAATCATTACCTTATTATGACAGCAGCTAACTTCATCACACATCATTTTTTATGAAAAATTATAAGGTTATTCAATATATATATTATCAATTAATTTTTTGTTGATAATTAAACGCATAAAATTATCACCTGATTTCAAAATTTGACGTGATTTTTTTATATCATGATAGACAACTATATTAATATAACTAAGATATAGTTATACGAGAGATTAAGACCACATAGTTTTTCATGTTTACGAAAGTATAGTATATCATTAAAATTTATTAAATAATTTACAATTCATCATCAAATATTATCATCGACTTTATTTAAAAACCCTGCAACTTTACCCAAATCCACTTCATCCGGATCACTTTCCACTGCTTGAACCAACCCTTCCAACAAATCATCGACTTTATTCTCTTCCACTCCGGTGCATAATGAAACAACATGTCGAAATTTATTTTCAAGAATTCTTGAGTTTTCATTCAAATTGAAAATCAAATTTTCCAAATATTTTTCATTTTGTTTATAGGCATTAATTCGGGCTTTTAAGATATTATTTGATGGTAATTTCTTAAAATCAATCAAATTAAGTGGGATTTTAATTTCTTTATTAAATAATATTTGTTCTTTAATTACTTCAAAAATCTCTGGAATCCTAAATGGTTGATCTGGGTCATAAGTAATCATATCTTTATGATTATTATCATTATTATTGGGATACTCTGAATTAAATTTATTTTGTTCATTTTCAATGGATTTTTCAACATTTGAGGTCTTTTGCTTCAATTCATTTAATTTACTTTCCGAGTTTTTCAATAATTCTAATTGTTCTCTTGATTCGGATAACTTGATGGTTGATTGTTTTAATTCTTTGTATAATTGATTGATTTCAACTTGTTTGGATTTTAATTCATTTTCAAAATTCCCATTTAATTGATTCATCATTTCATTCATGGAATTTAAAATCTTGAAACTTTCTTTGGAGATTTTTTTGTTAATTTCAATGGAAGTATTACTATTATTGATTAAATTTTCTTCAATTTTACTATTATTTTGATTTTTCAAAGTTTTTATAATTTCTGATTTATTATCTAACTTAATATCATTATCATCAATATCTTCTTTAGCAATTGTTTCATCTTTAACATTTTCATTTAATCCAGTTAATCTAAAATCGGCTGGAGTCAAACCGGCTTTATTTGGAATTTTTGAGTCGGCTCCAATATCTAATAACTGTTGAGAAATTGCTTTATTCCCAATTCTGGCAATTATATTCAAAGCAGTATCTCCATTATAATCTTGTAGATTAACAATTTTTTCCATAAATTCTGTAAATGTAATCGCATTTGATTTATTTGGTCCATTTTTAATTAACCATTCAACCAAACATTGTAAATAATATTTTGCAGCGTCACTTCTGCCTTCAGATCCGGCTAATAAAACAATATGATGTAAAATACTTCGATTTTTTTCATCCAAATTTATAATTGATGGATATAACACATCCAATAAATTTCCAAACATTAAATTATCCAAATAATTAACATGGCTGACTGCTTTCATTAAAGCAGTTTCTCCCAAATGATTACCTCTTTTAACATTGGCTCCTCCATTATTGATTAAATCATAAATCAATGGTAAAGCGGCTAATGAGGTAGCCCAATGTAATGCAGTATTACCATGAACATCAATTGGTAAATCAATTTCTGGAATATTGGAAAATCGATTACTTAATTCGATTGTTTGATTATTATTAGTAATAAAAATTTGGGAAATTAACTCTTTTAATTCTTCATAATTTGAAATATTATTAATATCAATTGGTTTTATTGATTTTTCAACTAATTTATTGTTATTTAATTTTAATTTCTTGAGTGGACTTTCTTTTATAGCATCTCCGGCTACCGATGTGGGATTATCTTGTAAAATTGTATCATCATCATCTATTTCTTCATCATTTTCTGTCATTGTGGAGAAAGTTCTTGTAAGTGATTTTTTATTATCTTCTTTGACTTCAAATAAAGCTTTCAAAGAATCTTTCAAATTCAATTTTTCAGATAACTTAATAGCTTTTGAAGTTTTGATCCAAATTCCTTTATATTTACCTTCATCAATTTCCGTTCTTGCCATGGAAATTTCTTCATTATTATCATTTAAAAATTTATCAATATCAATTTCATTCATTCCCGAAAGTTTTAAAATTTGACTTAAGTTGATCAAATCATCGTCTTGATTTTTGGAAATTAATTGGCCATTGATTTCAATTTCCACAATGTTTTTATTTTCATGTTTGCAATAAATAAGTTTGGCTTTATTGTTATTAATATTATTTTCAGAGTCTTTATCCGTTGAGGATCCATTACTATCCATCATCATATTTATTTCATCAGCTATTGATATCAGTTTATCGTTTTTCAATGATTCGTATTTTTACCACTGTTTAACAAATGTCTTACTTCTCTAAAGGTTTATTTTAAAAATGAAACTGACGCGTTTCTTGTTAATTTTTTTCTAAAAATTCCGAATTTCAAAATTTACGCGTCATTTTGTGGTCATGTGATCAATTTGCATTTGTGTAACTTTTCAACATGAACCACAAAACCAAATTTTTAACATTTAAATCTAAAAAAAAAGAATGCTTTGTTTTTGTTTCATTTTTTCTTTTTAACGCCCATAAGATATCTTTCTTTGCTAAAATGTTACCAAAATTTCTCATTGCCACCATTGGATTAGTTTTGTCCCTTTGTGACGCCGCTTATATCATTCAAACTGATTCATCCAAAACCATTAAAGATTATGAAGAATTATATCCTCAACAATTCCAAGATTTGAGAGCTTCTGCTTATGCTAACACTTTGAGTGAATTTAAAATTGGAAAGATTACTGGATTTGTAGGGGAATTTAATGAAGAATTTTTAAATGTTTTGAATCAAGATTCCAGCGTTTTATCAATTTTGACTGAAGGATATTTGAAATTAGATTCTATTCAAAAACAAACTTTTGCTCCAAATCATTTATTAAGATTGAGTCAAACCACTCAAGTTCTTACTACTCAAAATGTGGAATTTACTTATGATGATACTGCTGGTATTGGTGTTGATGTTATGATTATTGATAGTGGAATTAATTCTCAACATGCGGAATTTACTGGTAGAGTTAAAAGAATTTTTGATTTTATTAATGAACCTGGAGCTGAAGACAATATTGGTCATGGTATGAACTTGTCCTTTAAAATTTATAATCAAATTGTTAAAAAATACTAACTATCATTTAGGTACGGCTATTGCTGGAGTTGTTGGTTCTGAAACTTATGGAGTTGCAAAGAAATGTAATTTGATGGATATTAAAGTCACTTCAAGAGAAAGAGTTACTAAATTAAGTGATGTTATTTCTGCTTTAAGTTTGGTGGTTCAACAAACAAAAGAAACTCAAAGACCTACTTTGGTGGTTTTAGCAATGAGTTCTCCAAAAAATGATTTATTAAATAATGTAATTCAACAAGTAGTTGATCAAGGTATTCCAGTTATTACTTCTGCTGGTAATGGAGGAGAGTTAGCCTGTAATAATTCTCCAGCTTCTTCTTTAGCCGCTTTAAGTGTTGGTTCAATTAATGATGCTTCAACTAGTATTGCCAAATTTTCTAATTGGGGTGCTTGTGTTGACGTATTTTCAAGTGGAGTGGAAGTTTTGACTACTTCAAATAAAGATGATGAAGCAGTTGCCAAAGTTTCAGGAACTTCAATTTCTGCCGGAATTGTAGCTGGTTTGGCAGCTTATTATATGGGACTTGGTAAAAATGGACTTGAAACTACTCAAACCATTAAGCAGTTAGTAACTATTGATAATATTCAAGGACTTTCAAATAAACCTTATACTCATAATAAGATTGCTTATAAAGGTGATTTTGATGCTTTGATTTGAAATTTCTTTGTATAATAATTATAAAATATAAATTTTGAATAATATGGATAGATTGTTGTAAGTTTTACGATTTATAAAAATTTTTTTAAGAATCAAGAGAAGTCTAACGAAAAAAGTAAAATAAAAGGAAAAAAAAAGCAAACTTAATACGTAAAAGAAGAATAATTGTGTCGTCGTAGCAAATGAAAGAATATTGAATTTTTTTTTATTAAGAAATTTTTAGTACAAAGTGAACAAAGATTTAAGCAATGACTAAATTATCAAATAAGACACTAATACTTTCACCATAATGATCTCTTCTAATACATTCAGCAAAAACCGGACTAACGTCTAAAACCACTAGTTTATGATTTCTTTCTCTTGCTTCTTGAGTAATTGGGTAAGTATTAGTGACAACAATTCTATCAATACAAGGACTATCATTTAATTTTTCCAAACAATTATTGCTAAAAACCCCATGAGTAGCAATAACATAGACTGAAGAAGCTCCGCAATTGAGACGACAATGTTCAGCCGCGGCAATGAAAGAGTTGGGTTTATCAATCATGTCATCAAGAATAATCGCTGCACGATCTTTGACATCACCAACTAAGGTTATTAATTTTTCCAGCTTGGTAACCCCCTTTGGAGCTAATTCTAAAGGATGTGGTTCGTCGTCATTTGAATATTGAAAATTTGCGTCATCATCATCATCTTCATCATCATCTTCGTCTTCATCAAAGGCATCTTCACTATCAAAAGTTGAAGCAGTACTGCTATCAGGATTATCAATATGCACTCGAGTATTTGATTCATAATCATCATCAACAATATGACCTTTGATAACTCTTGCAGTCTGAAGTTCTGTACTCAAAATCACATTCCCTGGATCTTCTTCTTCCTCTTCCTCTTCCTCTTCTTCTTCAGTTTCTAAAACAGAATCATTTGATTTATAACCAGCTCTTTCTAATTGTTGTTTTCTTAATGAAGTCAAATCAGGGTTCTTGTCTTTATTTGAATTTGTTGAAGATTGTCTTCTTTTTAAAAGTTTTAATTTTTTTTCTTGTTGTTTTTTCAAAACCATTGCATCTTGAGCTCTTCTTCTATCAGTATGAATCATTGCAAAATTGATTTTCAATTTATCAGCTAATGCAGTGACTCTTTTTGTGCCTCCCGGATTTTTCGAAACTACAACAGCATTTTCATAATCTTTGATATTATTAACAATCCAATTAGCTAATAATGGAGCTCCATAAAGATTATCAACTGGTTTACTGAAAAAACCTTGCATTTGTGAAGCATGTAAATCCATTGAAACAACGTGATCAGCTCCTGCCATAATCAATAAATTTGCTAACATTCTAGCAGTGATTGCTCCTCTATGTTTTTTCATTTTTGATTGTTTAGAATATGGAAATTGTGGAATGACTGCAGTGATTTTTGAAGCTGATCCACTTTTACATGCGCTGATAAGAATCAATAATTCCATAATATGATCATTAACCGTTGGTGAACCAGATTGAATAATGTAAACATCTTCATCACGAACTGATACTCCAATACTAACAGAAGTCTCACCGTTCGAAAATTTCTTCAAAGTGGCTGGAGCTGGTTGATAACCAAGACGTTCACATACCAATTTTCCTAATTCGGGATGGGAATTCCCAACAAAGACTTTGCACTTGTGCATTTTTGAATAATTTAGTTGTTAATTAAACTGTTAGTTTAAGAAATGAGATGAGATGTAAATTTTTCTATGTGTGATTTTTTGCGTGACTCGAGTGGGTTCCTAACCAAAGAGAATTCCAATGAATAATAAAAGTGTTTTGGATAAGAAAGTAAGATAAAAAATAGTATAAGTTGAACAGTTCAGTAGTTAAGCTGTAATCAATCAGGATCATCAATGAAAATTGGTAAGGTGAATATTGCGGGTTTTTAAATAAAGATTTTATTGTTGGAATTGTGTCCTTGGGCTCCCCGAGGAAAGTTTTTTTTAATTGTCCGGGGAAAGTTTTTTTGCTTATCAAAATTTCCAGTCTTGAGTTTTCACGATTTCAGACGCTG
Organism: Saccharomycopsis sp. FM-2023a; assembly: GCA_037355385.1. Taxonomy (NCBI): domain Eukaryota; kingdom Fungi; phylum Ascomycota; class Saccharomycetes; order Ascoideales; family Saccharomycopsidaceae; genus Saccharomycopsis; species Saccharomycopsis sp. FM-2023a. Next base: position 10,059 of record JBAKFZ010000188.1, read on the forward strand.
ATTAACGATGACAACTGTTTATGTTCATTACATCGGAATGTCATTTGATGTAGTATGAAAGATATTGAAAAAGTTCAAAATTCTTTAAAAGTTCATCAGCCAATAGGAGCTCAAAAATTAATAATCTGCAAAATAACAAACATTTGTTAATTGATAAAATTGAAACTAGTAACACTGAAAGCTCATAACGATTCACTTCTAATTTAATATAGTTAATCAACTTGAATTCCTTGTAAGATCATTTCAATACAAAATTGTGTTAATATACCACTACTATGGATGGTTATGCACAAAAATTCATCAAAATCAATTGCATACAATATTTAAATATTTTTCTGACAAGCATCTATGAAAATTAGCATCTAAGCGCAACTTCAATCATTCATTTAACTGAAAATTATTGAATCTCTTTTTTTGTTGTTTGAAAAGTAACTTTTTATCTCATCAAATTCTACCAGCCCAAGACATCCTTCACTCAAAAAAAAATTTCAAAACTTGTTTCAAAATCTTAAATTCAAGAGTCTAAATTGTCAAATTATAAATATTGGTATTAGCTTTGATTCCTAGTAATATTACCCATCTAAACCTTCAAAATCTTCAACATATTAGGATTGAATTGTGTGAACATATCTAAAATATATTGATTCTTTTTGTTTTCCTTCCTTACTCAAATTCATGAAAGGTTTTTAAAATAAAAAGTTCCCCAGTGGTGAAAAAAAAGTTAAATTTGAGAAATTTAACCAGCACATATTGAATTATATGACTACCGTTTTGAGTATTGATGATATGTTGCCAGAGAAGTGGACAATTATTATGGTACCTGTCATAAATTTAAAGATTTTATTGAGCGCATCAGTTTAGCCTTTAGCTTTTAGTATCACGTTAATGCCAACAAATTATCAGTGACTTAAAAAGTTTCTTTTTGAGAATATTCATTCCAAAGAGAACCATAAAACTAAAGTTTCTAATCCAGAGCTTCGAAATTACTTAATGTATGCAATCGAAAACAAGTGTGCTTTGTCAATAATTTTAGTTGGGTTAAGTTTTTTGTTCATTGAAAACTTGTGAATAGTCGATGAACAAGATAAAGATCCTATTTATGAATTCAACTTTCATTTTTGTGATGGGACAATCCAACTGGTGATAAATTTGATCAAGAAAATCCATATGTTTCAAATTTATTAACAAAACTCTTAGTATGACTATTTATTTAGTCTCTTGAACTCGGGATATTTATAATCAATAGTTTTTTAGTATTTTTGAGGTTAAACTGCTTCTCAATGAAGGGCATCTTGTGGCTGGTTAAGTGAAGAGAACACTGCTTATTTTTTAAATCATATAAAAAGTAGTGTTTTTGAATTCTTGAATGTTAGCGAGAGGATAAAGATTTAGATCATTTTTTTTGGAACATTCATTGAAAGTTATTAAAATTTTCCTGGGATAGATAAGTTGAAGTGACTAAAACAGTACTCTCCTCATATCACACATATCGTCATTGAAACTTTTACTTTGATTATTTACAAGTTACTCATATAAGAGGATTTAAGTTATAATGATATTAATTTTGAATGATTTTTATGCATAATCATCCGTAGTGGTGATATATCATTACAGTTCTTTGATCAAATAGTCTTATAACTGGTTCAATTTTTTAATTCCATAGAATAGAATGTTGTGTTTTATTGAAATTCAGTTTTAGTGATTTGAAGTTTATCAAATAACAAATGTCTGATATTTTCCAGATTATTTATTCTTGAGCTCCTAATGGCCAATGAACTCCAAAAGAAATACTCTATTAATTCAATATCTTTCATACTAAATCAAATGTTAATCAAATACACAGACTGTAAACAATTATCACTACTAAAGTTTTCAAATCAACAATTTTCGAAAGAACTTCTTTTACAAGGTGCTATTTGTTGAGATAATAATAATTCATCTCGGCATAATAAAATCTCGTTTTGTCGATAGGGTCAGATGGTTTGCAGAAATAGAAAATCCATTTCATGATAAGAAAATACTTCCACCGTTGCAGATATTTTGCAAATTTGTTGTTTTAATTTTAAAAAAATAGAAATCCAAATATGAATGAGAGCAACGTGAATAGAATTTTTCCTTCCGCACTCGATGAATAAGATTACAAATATTTTGGTTTGGATCTCATAAAACACAAGAAATAAATTATGTACTTGTTCTAATATAAGCTTCAAGAAGTTGTTACAGAAGTTACGGAGCCAAAACAAAATTCATTATTCAACTTCAAATTTTTTCAAGAAATCAATGTTATGCTTTGTCTTGTCTTTCTCTTTTTGCTCATTTCTCTCGCCATTAAAGTTAACAGCAATCACTTCTTCATATAAATTTGTTGCAAAGTCTTTTTCCTTTCTCATTTTGAAAGCTGATACTCAACAGGAAATTGGTTAAAAAGTAATATCAAGAAACTTTTGAGAAATTTTTAAAAAAGTTTCCTCTATAATGTAAATATGCAAAATAGCCAGGAAAAAATTTTACAGTTTGATTTGTATAACGCCAAATGTTAGGAAATAAATTTGTGAATAATCATCTACTAAAAGCGCGAACCTTCCATTGAGGCCAAATTAAGACATCAGGTTTTTATTTTTTTTAATTTCCTGGAAAGTTTTGATTTATAATTCAATCAAGTATCAAAAATTACATTGATTTTTAGCAAAGTGATCATGAGCGATGATCAGACCACGAGATTCAGAAGTGGATTTGTTTATATAGAATAAATCAACTTTATGAATATGAGACTATGCCATTTTGTAGTAATAGTTTTTTATCGCCAGTCTTTGAAAGATTCACTTCTTAAAAAATAAAGAATTTTAAATGTTTCTCCAATCTTTAAAATATTAATAGTATTTATGTCTAAAATCTTTTTTAAAATCATTTTTTACTGTCTCTTCTTCTACTTGATGATTTGCTACGAAATGTTATGAACTCTTCCCTAATGATTAGTCTCCATTACTGCTAACAAAACCTTTGCTTTTCTCAAAAATTTACTTTTCATATCATTATTACACCTGGACTGCATCATACCATTGATATTATGAGAATCTTAAGAAAGATTATATGTTACAAACCTGTAAGTGTCTCATTTTATATACAAATTTAATTTTATGACTTCTTGTAATTGATTGCTTCTCATTTAAAGATCTGTCAAGAAAATATAAAAAAAAGATAGGATAGCCTCAATGTTAATATTTATTTCTTGACTCTTCAAAAAACTTTTATGATCAACCAAATTGAGTGTAAAATGATTTTTGTAAATCAAAATTGATGAATCATTTTCTGATATTTGATGACTTCTCTTTTAATCATAAATCAAAAACAGTTTGATATCTTTTAGTTATTCAAAACCTACTTGATAAACATCAAAAAATGACTTCTTCCTGATTCCACTCAATTTTCAATTATTTAAGGAATCCAAAGCTTTTAATTCTTACTCACCTTTATTTATCTTTAACTAGAACATCCAATAATGGATCAAGATTCATTGAATGAAGCTGATTGTGAAAGATTAGTTTTGAATTATTATACTAAAAGTAATAGTTATAAAACAACACTACATTTTTTGAAAAACTTTTTTAGAAATAATAAAGAAACTTATAGATATATTGAAAATTACATGACAGATCATCCAGATATTTTCAAAGATGAAGAAGTTATTGAAAATGAAGAGAAAACAGAAGTTGAATATAGGTATTCTCTTGGTCACAAAGAGTTCTTTGAATATTATCCTTGAATTGAATAATTTACGTCAAGTAATTTATAATGTAGTAGTAAGTTTTATAACAAGTTGTATAGTTTTATTAACATTTCAAACCATCATCAACATATCTCATCGACTTACTGTTCAATTGTTGCATTACAATGAATAAGTTACATTAAACATTTCAATTCAATAATGGGTCCCAAAGGGACCCATTTTATCCAAAAAAAGAGCCCTTTGTTATTTTTCTCTCAAAACACCTGTTACACAACCTTTCAATATAAAAACTTTCATTTATTTAAATTTATTAACAATTTTAATAAAAATTGAATTTTCAGCATACACACCAACCACACGGGTTCAATTTTTTATGACACTTCAAATTTTCAAAAATACGGTAAAAACAACTGTCAAAATATCCAAAATCAACAATTGAAAAATGGCCCGATACCATTGGTTGGTGTTGATAGTCCTTACATTTCTACAGTGTGTTGGGTTCGGACTCTTTTCACTTGGGTTTTTTCCTCTGAAAACATTATTATCTGGAGTTAATGATTTTAACTTCACAGATAATTTATTATTAGAAAATTTATCAAATCATGAAGAATCAAAAATTCAATTTCATAAATTGATTTTTGTGGTTATTGATGCTCTTAGATCCGATTTTATGTTTTCAAAGAATTCTTCAATGAGTAATATTCATAATTTATTAAATAATAATGAAGCAATTGGTTTTACTGCTTTTTCAAATCCTCCAACTGTTACATTACCTAGATTAAAAGGAATTACCACCGGATCAACTTCAAATTTCCTTGATGCTATTCTAAATATCGATGAAGATAGTAATAGTGATTCATCAAACTTAATTAATCAAGATTCTTGGATTAAACAATTTTCTAAATATAAAAAAAATGGAATCAATTTTTTTGGGGATGATACTTGGTTAAAATTATTTCCAAATTTATTTAATAAAACTGATGGAACTTCAAGTTTTTTTGTTAGTGATTTTACAGAAGTTGATAATAATGTAACAAGACATATTGAAACTGAGTTACTTAATGATGATGAATGGGATGGATTGATTTTACATTATTTGGGTTTAGATCATATTGGTCATAAAAATGGACCGAGCTCAGTGTTTATGCCAAATAAACAGAAAGAATTGGATGAAATAATTTTCAGTATCTATAGAAAGTATTCAGTACCAAAATTTGAAGAAAATCAAAATGTTTTAATGATTGTTTTGGGGGATCATGGAATGAATGAAATTGGTAATCATGGAGGTTCATCAATCAGTGAAACTTCAGCTGGTTTGACATTCATAAGTCCAGTATTTAAGGAATTTTTCAAAAGTAATAATAATTTTAAAGCACCATTACCAATTAATGAAGATTTTGAATATTTTGAGAAGATTAATCAAGTTGATTTAGTTCCAACAATATGTAGTTTCTTCAATTTACCAATTCCCAAAAATAGTATTGGAATTTTGATCAAAAAGTTTTTGTTAATGAATGACATTGATGAAATTTTTTTCAAATTGAATGAAAATGCTTACCAATTTAAAGAATTGATTGAGAATAACTTCAAGAATAAGAAATTATCATCAATTTATAACGAAGGTTTAGATATTAATAAAAATGATGAATTTGAATTGTTAAATAAATTGTGGAATGAATCAGTTTTGAAATTTACAGATTATTATCAAATAAATCCAAATATGGACAACACTGAACTAAATAATGAATTAATTGAAAACTACTATTTATTCTTAATCGAAACTCAAGATTTTTTACAAACGTTAAGTACAAATTATAATTTAAATTACTTGAAAATTTCTTTGACAATTCTAATTTTTTCATCATTAATAATTTTTATTAATTTGTTCAAAATTTTCTATAAAGAATTTCAATTGAATTTGTCATTTTTTGCAATTTTATCAGTCATTATGACATTTTCAACTTTTGGCTCATCATTAATTGAAGAAGAACATCAATTATGGTGGTTATTTAACTTGATTTTTATAATTTTTATAATAATCTATTCATTCAAATTTTATCCATCTTTGAGCTTGAAAACTTTATTCAGTTATTCAACAATCACTCTTTCATTAATAAGATTGATAAGATTTTGGAATTGTTCTGGTCAAAAGTTTAATTTTCAAGAAAAATTTTTGAATTTAAAAGTATCATTTTTTATCAAAAATTTTAGATATTACAAGAATTTGAATTTTTGGTTTATTTTTTTGGTTATCATACTTCATTCACAACTATTAAACTATGGTGGACTTAATCTAATCCACTATTCTTTTGCATTTGTTTTACCATTCACAATTTCTCTATTAATCTTAACATTCAAAATTAACTTTGAGTTCATAAATACTAATGGTAAAGATTTTAATTCTTTTTTTCAAAAAATTGTCCATAAGTCAACGGAACTATGGTTACTAGAAGAAGATATTAATGATAACAATTTGAAAATAATGTTGATTAATTTGGCAAAATTGATTTTTATAATGATTATCGGATTGTTTATTTTTAGATTAATTTTATCAAAATTTTCACTATTGTGGATCAATACAATGATTATAAATGAAACTAATGAATATGAAAAAATTGAAAGTAATTCACTATCAGCGAAAAATCAATTAATCAAGAAACAAAACCAAAAAATTAAAAATCAATTCGTCAAAAAAAGAGTTTACAAAAAAACTGATTTGAACGGTTATTACAAACTTTTACCAGATTTAGCTAATTTGATCAACTTAATTCTAATAATGCAGAGTAAAGTTGAGAACATTGGAATATTTTTTCTATTTTTTTTAATCAGAGAACTTGTTTCAAAATTTATTAATAGATTAACTTTTGAAGAATTAAAAAGCATGAAAATTGATACAAAATTCGAAGAAGATGATAAAGAATTGAATGATTTTTTAAAAATTATAACGAAAAGAAAAATTTTAATTTTTGAACAAAAATATCACTTAAAACTATCATTTTTCATAACGTTACAAACAATCTTACTACAACAATTATCATTTTTTCAATTTTCTTTTACGAATTCCTTGTCAACGGTGGATTTATCGAATGCTTATAATGGAGTTGAATCATATAATTTAATTCTTGTGGGGATATTAACGTTTATTTCCAATTTCCAGGGTCCAATTTATTGGTCGTTTAATTCATTAATTTGGTTGTTTGATAATGGTTTGATTAAGATTGACAACATCAATGATAAATCATTTAAATTTGTCTTCGATGATTTGAAAAAATTCAAATTAGTTAAAAATCAAATGTTATTTATTAGATGGTTTACAATTTTGAGTTTTTATATACTATTTGGTACAGGATTATGTTTTGCTTGTTATATTTTAAAAAATCATTTATTCATTTGGACAGTATTCCTGCCAAAATTATTATTCTTTGGAGTTTGGAATTTCTTAGTACTGATATTATTGGAATTTTTAATTTTTTTGTTTTTTATCTTCTTCATTTAGACCTAAGTCAATCCAAAAATTTTCATTAAATAATCAATCAAAATCCCAATTGTAAAAATTTTAGCGGAATTGACATTAAAATTAAATGCTTTCCAACAACTGCTAATATCATTCAAGTTGGTATCTTTAATCATTTTCAAAATTCTATAACTAAAAATAGACCCACCAATCCAAAATCCAAATCCTAAACTACCATAAATTCCCATAAAGGTCAAGCTAGCGATTTGCAAACTGGTCAAACCATAACTAATCAGTTTTGTATTTTTACCCCATTTCAAAGCGGTGGATTTAACTCCTGCTTTGACATCCCATTTTTTATCTTGATGAGCATAAATCGTGTCATAAACCATTGTCCAATTGAAAGTGGCAAAATAAAGTGGTAACATTAACATCCAATTCCAATCCCCCATGGCCGCAAATCCAAGCATTGTACCCCAATTAAAACAAGCTGATAAGATGATTTGTGGATAATAGGTAAATCTTTTGAAAAGTGGATAAGTTAAAACTAAACTTAATGATGAAGCCCCAAATAAGAAACAATTCCATGGTAAACTTAATAAGACAAGTCCTCCCAAAAACACTTGACCAATCAAAAATTTGGTAGCATTGGTTTTACTAACTCTTCCACTAGCAATTGGTCTTTCAATGGTTCTAATGACTTTTGAATCAAACTTTGTATCTAAAATATCATTAATTGTACAACCAGCTCCTCTCATGATAATTGAACCAATTGCAAATAATCCAAGAATGGGAATAGTGTGTGCTAATGGACTTGATAATTCATATCCCGCTAATAAAATCCCCCAAGCACTCGGTAAGAACAAATACCAAGTACCGGCTGGTTTATCCAATCTCATTAATTCAGCATACGGAATCAATTTTGTGGGAAGTTTGGAAACATATGGTTCTAATTGTTTTAATCTTTCTTCCTGAGCAATTTTTTTCTCTTCTTCGCTGAATAATATTGGATTGATTTGAAGATTTTGGGATTTTTTGTGATTAATATTCAAAAATCTTTTACTAATTGGTTGATAAATGGATATGGAGTTTGAAATTCTGGGACTTTTAAAAGACCTTGTTAGAATTCTATGTAAAAACATTTTTATCATTGATATTAGCTATTGGTTGACTCAAATGTTTGGAAAATTCGTCCTTAAATTGGACTTAAGACCCAACGGCTTGGCATAAATTAATAAAATCACACACGTGATTAGTCATATGATGTGTCAGCTGAGCAAGTTGCTTGTATAATCACATGACTTACCCTGCTTATCAAATTTCTTACAAATTTATTAATTTAAAATAACAAAAAAACAAAATTACATCTCATCAATTTTTTAAAAAGTGGCAAATTCCTTATCAATCATGAGTCTTAATAACATTAAATATGGTCAATTCAAATTAGTTTTACTTGGGGAAAGTGCGGTTGGAAAATCTTCGGTGGTTTACAGATTTATTAAACAACAATTTGAAGAATTTCGAGAATCAACAATTGGAGCAGCATTTTTAACTCAATCAGTTAAAGTTCAAAATTCCAAAAATGAAGATATTACAATAAAATTTGAAATTTGGGATACTGCTGGTCAAGAACGTTATAAAAGTTTAGCTCCAATGTATTATAGAAATGCTCAATGTGCAATTGTTGTTTATGATATTACAAGAGAAAGTTCATTAATTAAAGCGAAATATTGGGTTAATGAATTAAGAAAACAAAATAATTCATCATCAAATAAAATTGTGATAGCTTTAGTTGGGAATAAATTAGATTTAGAGAATGAAAGAAAAATTGATAAAGTAACAGCTTTTGAATATACAAGAGAAGAAGGATTATTATTTTTTGAAGTCTCTGCTAAATCTGGGGAAGGAGTTAATGAAGTTTTTGAAAATATTGCCAAAGTTTTGGCAAATAGTTATGCTAATTTAATGAATAATAATCATGATTTAAATAATAATAATAATAATAATAGAATTGATTTAATGAATGGAATTGAACAAAATGATTCCTGTTCTTGTTAATTTGATAGAATTTTCATCTTTGTTTTTTTTTTGGTTGTTTTAGTTTGTTACTTAATGCTTTAATATATTCTGTTTGTTTTAATAAACATAAAGTAAATCATTTGATGATTTAATTTTTTCTAATTTAAATTTTGCAAATTGATTAAATAGTATTTTACCAAGATTATTATCACTACTATCAATGGCAATTTTATTATCAATCAAATGTTTTAAAGAGTCGTTTAAATTTGGTAACAATTCAGGGTTTAATTGAACCAAAAAAATCTCAAAATCCTTATCAATTAAAACAAATTTCTCCAAAATTTCAAATAATTTCATCATTGTTTCAATATTATCAAATTCAAACGTTAAAAAATAAAATTTGCTGAATAAATTCGATAAACAATCAAAATATTTCTTCAAATAATTGAAATCTTCATTATTAAGTAAACTCTCAAAAAAAGTTTTTAGATAAAAATCATTCAAATTGTCTGACTTGATTATGGATGATGAATCAATTAACTTTAATAACTCAGTAACGGTTTTTTCACTATCATTTTTAATTTTGTTCAAAATTAAATCATAAATTATATTCTTCGAATTATTATTAATTGTTATTGAATTTTTATCATCTCCACATAAATATTCATTCTTTCTATAATTTTTCTCAAAACTTTTCAAAATTTCAAATTCTTGTAACTTTATCAAATTAACTTTTTTGACATTGAAATTCTTATTCAATTTATTTAATTCTTTTTCAAATAATCTTTTTTTAACTTTACTCAACTGTAAATTCTTCAATTCAACTCCAAAAATTATTGATTTGTTATTGATTTCCTTAATCAAGTTATTTATATTTGAACAATTAGGTTTATTAAATCCAAATTTAATCTCATTATTTTTTTTCATATTCAAATAGTTTAATTTTCTATATGATCTCATTCTGTTATACAAATAGTTTTCTAGTTTTTGATTTTTCTCAAATGGATTTTTTCTTCCAAACACTATTTCTTTATCATCATTACTGTACAATGGTCTTATTAGTTGTTTTTGAAGATTGGAAATTGGCAAAGATTTCAAAAAATTATTATCATTAAATAAGTTATACCCAATTGACTGATCAATAAATAACTTTTTAGAGATTAATGAATCGTTTTTATGATTTGTTTTGAGCAAGTCTTCATTACCTTCAAGTAATTTTATAATTTGGGTGAAATGTGTCAGTAGTTTGATTAAGTTGTTAGTGGACAATAATCTGTAAACTTTATCACTATTGTGTTTATAATGATTCATTGATAATTCGTTAAATAGTTGTAACATTTTGAGTTTAAAGATTTTGGACAAAGAGTAAAAAATCTCTGCATTGGTTGGGAGCCATGTAAATTTTCAACATGATTTGGTAACAAATTGTTAACAAATTATTACACTTTACAATGAATAATCAGATTTTATAGAATGGTTGAGATTGTATGAGTAAAAGTCTTCAATGATTTATTAGATTATGAATGATTTATTATGCTAATGATTATAAAAATTTGAAAAAAAAATACAAAGAATATGGTATAATATAATATAAAGAATGGCACATAGAAAAAAATCACAATTTATTAGAAGATATTAAAGTATCTCATCACAATCCTACCCCAAATGTTATTAACTTCTCTAGATTTTTTCATTGTGCCAAATTTTAAAATTTCAGTGTTTAGAAACAATCGCACTCCATGAGATTTATAAACATTTAAATACTCTTCTAATGCTGAAAGAATAGCATATTGGATCTCTGGAGTACCTTCCAATAAATATTTAACAATTATTTCAGCTTCTTCATATTCGAATAATGTTGGTAATGTATTGGTGATAAACGAATAATTAGCAATGGCGTCAAATTGGTTTCCTCTAGCATTATAAATATTGTGATTATTGTTATTATTATTGTTGTTTCTCATTGGATAACCGCAGATTTTGTTAATGAATTGATGAGAAATCAAAAACTTTTTTTGAGGATATGAAATAATTTCAGGAAATAATGAAGAATTTATAATAAAAATCTTAATGATTTGGTCATTGATTATTCAAGTAAACTGCGGTGACTAATGAGAGATATGGTAATCAAGAGTTAATACTTTAGTGTGGAAGACTGATAATTTGACCGTTTGATCACGATGGTTCCAAAATTTAGGTCGTCCTTAATTAGGCAGGCAACGAATTGCTGGATTTATCCAGATTTCCGTTCATGAAAAATCCATTACTATCAAATTGACACAAATTGATCCCATTGATTAGTCAAAGATTACTAGATGGTTAGTTGAATATAGCCTCATTGATTGATGATATTTCATTGGTAATTTGTGATTAACTTTTGTTCATGTCCGGAAGCTCACGGCAATTGTCGGAGATGTCATGTCAACGTATACTATTTAATCTTTATGATCTACCATTTTTGATGTTGTCATAGTTTTGGGATAAAAGTTTAGAGATTATGACGACTTGACGGTTGATAATTGATGAAATAGTTAAATGTCTCAAAGCCAGGAACGATTAATATATAGTCAATTTATAATCAATTATAATTATGTAATTAGTTTTCTTGAAGTTACTGTTGTTATTACGTATTGATGATTAGCTTTGTTTAATCGTTGACTAAAATGTCAATATAATAATCAAAATATGTTGGTAATAATCTTGTATATTATATCAAACTTACAATTAACAATAATTTGATCAAAATAAAAATTTAAAGTAATAATAATATATGCAAATGAATTAATAATTAATTTTGTTCATTTTTAATTTCTGACTTAATCTCATTGATTAAATTTTCATTATCATGATACCCATGTTTAACAAAATTGAACCATGGAATCAATGACAAGAATAATTGAGAATTTGTTGAATTTCTAGCGGCAACGTCTTGTAACCAAGGATTTAAACTACTCTTACCATAAATTTCTTCATTTTTAACTAATTTTTCTTTAATTTCGTATTTAAACTTCTTTAACTCTGTTGAATTTTCTTCCCAGCCCCAAAATCTCTTTGTTGAATTATTATAAGCAATGAAAAATCCCCCTAAGAATCCAAGGGACATTGTTAATCTGAGAATTGAACCATTTGGACGAATGAAATGTTTTCCATTGGCAGGTTCAAATTTTTCAAATAATGTTAATAAAGTTGGGAACAAAACAGTTGATCCACCAATTGTTAAATAATCTGATAATCTAAAATATCTAACCACTTGTCCAAATTCTGGATCACTATCAATTTTCTAAAATGTTAGTTGTATAATATATTTGATAAATGACAAAATAATAACATACTGGATAGGTACTACTAGGAGCTGGATTGGTCATTATTTATGGGTTTTATGTTTGTTAAAGATTTATAAATGTTATTTGAATTTTTGCTTAACCAGAATTTCTTGCCCAATCAGATTTTCTTAGATTGTCATGGTTACCCTGTTGCGCACGTGACCAACCAGATGCATTTTTAATCTCATAGACTCAACATGAACGTCTTTTAACACTTCTACAATAAATTGAATAAAGAATATATCATTCAAAACAATTTAACAACAATAAACAAAAAGACAACAAATATTAATAAGCCAAAATGAAATATCTAATTTATTTTAAAAAAAAAAAGCAAAATAATAAGTTTTTTTTGTAAAATGAGTGAATTTAATAATGACCCCCGTAATATATACCATAGTTAGATTAATATAAACAAAAATAAATGATTCCATTCCTTGATTTTTTTATTTTTTTCAGTTTTTCGATTTTATATAATTTTTTTTGTTTTTTAATCTTTTTTGAGTAAACTTTTAACATTTTTTTTAATGTTTTTCATTTGAAAAGTTTAATAAACTTAAATTATTAGCAGCTTGACTTGGGGTACTATTGTGACCTCTTTCTTTGGTATAACTTGACGGTTCAAGAATGCTTAATCTTCTATTTAAAAATTCAGAAGCTATAGAACTATCACTACCAGCACTTAAAGTTCTTGATAATGATTGATGACTGATAGAATTATTTCTTAAATCTTTTGATGAATAAAATACATCATTATGAGAATCAAGATAAGTTGATGGGGTTTGATTAGCAAGAATGGTTTTTGCTGATAGAATTGCATTATTATTGAGATATCTAATTCTTAATTCAATTTCTTCTTCAGTTCTATGAGGCATCAAAATATTTAATTCAATCAAACTTAATTCTTTACCTTTTTTACTGGTTAATAAAGCGTCTTCTTCAATCTCCCATGGTTCATTTGCTGGTGGTGGAGTCATTTTTGAAAAATGTTGATTCAAAAAATGATTATGATTATTATTATTATTATTAGTAACTGAAGAAATTGATGAAACATTTGAATCCATGGAATTTAATGATGAAATAGAATTTGATAACAAATCATTATTTGGAGAATTATAAGCATTAGTTGAGTTTGCAGAATTATTTCCTGTTGGACTTGAAGTAAAACTCCATTGAGTATAAATTGGTGGGCTAATTTGATCATTAGAATTGATAAATGATGATTTTGATCTAGTTGATGATTCTTTTTTGATTTCTTTTAAACTTGAAGTTAAAGCACTGATTGGTTTTAAGTTTTTTTTAATCGTTATGGTTGAATCATTACCAGAGTTTTTTAAAGCACCAGTTTTCAATCTTCTCCATCTAAATTGACAAGCATTGGGAGTTCTATGAGAAAAATGCAGAGCGATTTCCTTCCAACCTAATTTTTGTTCTTCTTTTAAATGACGAAGTAAAATATCATCTTGTGGATCCCAAGATGATGGAGTTCTTGAGAAAGTTCTAGTTGTCTCTGTATTCAACAGCAGTGATTTAATATTGGAATTATTAACGTCCGCGCTAATACTCGACCGAGGAGAACCAACAGACAAAGCAGTCTGAACTGCCATTTCCGTAAATGAAGACAGATTTGAAGTCTTAGACTTGGTGGAAGTAGTAATAGTTGCTGCCATAATGCGATGAGATGATGATGCGTTTAATCGGAAAAAATTTTAGTTAAAAAACACTTTCGCCACAATATTCAAAAGAACTCGATTAGGATAGTAGGGAAGGGTATGGAAGGGAATCAATAATAAGAGGATAACCGATGGTTTAAAATGGAACACCAAAAGTTTTGAAGTGGGTTTAAGTTTTGCAGAGTTTATGGACGACGATGTCGACGACGCAGATTTTTTGACAGATTTATAAATTAAAGAACCAGTCACAATTTCCCAAATCAAACGTAGATCAACAAAAGTAAACAAGTCGTTGAGTAATATAACTATTCAAAATAATTGACGGATGAAGGAATATGGGATAATTAAAAGAAGATCAAATTTAAATGTTCCAATATACTTGACCAATGAGAATGCGTAAAGTAAATCAGTACAAAGGAATAAATTATGAGAGAATGACAAAAGTTCTTCGAATAGATAAACGAAATAATAAGGCCAGCAATTAAGGGATAATTTGGAGTTTGGGGATTAATTTGGGAAGAATATTGGTAAGAGAGATTAATGTGTTGAGGGAAAAAAACTGTGAAAAATCAATTTTAGAATTGTCGGTAGAGATTTGGTGAATAGTCACTCTACAAAACTCATGATATTACCACCAATGTCGTAGTTAAATGGGCCTTTTGTTTACAGTGTAATTCATGATACTTATTATTCACAATATACTTGAAAAGCCCCATTTAACTCACATTTTTCCAGTGAATTTAAGTTAATTTGTGGTATTACTCCATCTCATCGCTGAGAAGCTCATCTCATCGCCTGTGGAATGGAGCCCTGATCCGTAAGCTTGCAGCGTTACCCGCAGTGGTCACGATACGACTGGTTACGGAGCACATGCAGTTAAGGCTTTAACATCTGATAATAACAATAAGTATCACTTTACAATCACATCAACTAACAAATGAACATATGCTATTATAAATATATATTGAAAAGAAACAACAATGGACGACTCCCACATTGGAATTGAAAGGAATATGCGAAAAAGATAAAAGAAAACAAAAGAAAAAAAAAGACAATTAACCATTTTCATCTTCTGAACTATAAAGTAAACTTGTTCAATAAAGAAATTCACTACTTGTAAATCAATTAATCATCAATAATCTTCTCATGATATATAAGAGAAAAAAGAAATTGACAACTAATAAAAACAATTAAAACTTCTCATAAACTAAAACAAACTTTTACTAATAATATTAAAAATAAAAACATCAATCACTCTCAAATTTTTTCAATTTTCTTATCATCTCTTTCTTTATTGGTTTATATTATTTATGCTTTTAAAAAAAAATTTTTTATTCTCACTAATCATCAAGAATAAAAAAA
>JBAKFZ010000189.1:0-25416 GCA_037355385.1 Saccharomycopsis sp. FM-2023a
ACGCTATTTAATATATTATATAAAAACACAGTCTAATAAATATCAATAGCTAAATGAAGTAAAATAAAAGAAATATAATAGCAAATTCTGAATTAAAAAAAAATAAAATAAAAGATATTAGTCACATTAATAGACAAACGATCAAATTTTATTGTCAGATCTTTGAGATAATTTTAACTCAACTAATCTTTCAACAACATCATCTAATGGAACCATACTAGTTTTGGTTTGTAATTCTTCAATGTCTCTATTTCTAATATTAACAGAATTATTTTTTTCTTCTTCATCACCAACAATAAATAAGAAATTATATTTTAAGACTTGACCATTTCTGATTTTTTTATTCAAAGTATTACCAGAAGTATCAATATCAGCCCAAAATCCTTTTGAATGTAATTCATCTCTAACTTTTTGAGCATAAGCTTCAAATTTAACCCCAACTGGAATAACAAGAATCTGTCTTGGTGATAACCAAAAAGGCCATTTACCAGCATAATGTTCGGTCAAAATTGCAGTCATTCTTTCAACTGAACCTAAAATAGCACGATGAATCATAACTGGTCTTTCAACACTATCAGATTGAGCCATAAATTCCAATTCAAATCTTTGAGGTAATTGGAAATCCAATTGAATAGTTGCACATTGAAACCATCTTTTCAAAGCATCACTAATCATAATATCAATCTTTGGACCATAAAATGCACCATCTCCTGGATTAATTTCCCAATTGTTAGTGAATTTATTCAAAGCATTGGTTAATTTTTGTTCAGCATTATTCCAAGTTTCTAATTCGCCCAAATATTTTTCTGGCCTAGTTGATAATTCCATTTTAAAGTCAAATCCAAATACTCCATAAACATGTTTTAAAAAATCAAAAATTTGAGAAATTTCTTCTTCAATTTGATCTTGACGACAGAAAATATGAGCATCATCTTGTTGAAATCTTCTAACTCTTGTTAAACCAGATAAAGCCCCAGAAAACTCATTTCTATGCAAAACTCCAAAATCTGCAACTCTCCATGGTAATTCACGATAAGTTCTATTTCTAAATTTATATAAAAGACAGTGGCCTGGACAATTCATTGGTTTTAAAGCATATTTTTCTTTTTCAACATCAAATGAAAACATATTTTCTTGATAATTTTGCCAATGGCCAGAAGTTTCCCATAATTTAGTATTAAACATATTTGGAGTAATAACTTCTTGATAACCTCTTTTATGGTATTCTTTTTTCATAAAATCAACCAAAGTATTATAAATTCTAGTACCATGAGGTAACCAAAAACATGAACCTGGAGATAATTCATGGAAATAGAATAATTCTTGTTCTTTACCTAATTTTCTATGATCTCTTTTTTCAGCTTCTTTTAAGAAATTTAAATGCTCAGTCAATAATTTTTTATCTGGGAAAGCAATACCATAAATTCTTTGTAAAGAATCATTATTAGCATCTCCTAAGAAATAACAAGCAGAATTTTTCAATAATTTAAAAGCTTTGATTTTACCGGTATGTGGAATATGAGGACCAGTACATAAATCAATTAATGGTCCATTTCTATAAACAGTAGTGGCTCCCCCATCTGGAACTTTAGTAGAAACCAAATAAGTTTTATACTTAGAATATTTGAACATCTCTAACAAATCTTCCTTTTTCATGACCAATCTTTGAAATTTTTGTTTTTCTTTAATGGCTTTTTTAGCAACGTTTTCCAAACCAGCAAAATTAGCTTGAGAAATTGCCATTTCATTACCGACAGAAAATTCATAAAAGAAACCATCATTAGTTGGAGGACCTAAACAGATTAAAGCACCCATGTTACATTCACAACTTTCACCTAAGACGTGGGCAGCTGAATGCCAAAAGACACGTTTACCTTCAGGAGTATCAAAATCAAAGAATTCTAATTTAGCATCAGATTCAACTGGTCTTTCTAAATCCCATAATTCACCATTAACTTTACTGATACATTGTTTTTCGGCAAAAGTTTTGCTAAGTTGTTGAGCAATATCTAATGGAGTAGTAATCCAAGCTTTACCAGTTTTAATAGCACCATCTTTTAAAGTAATTGAAATTTCTTTTTCTTCAGAAGCTTTTTCTTTGACAGATTCATAATATTCATTTTGCAATTTTTCAAAAATTTTAAGACGGTAATCAATGAATTCTGGTAATTTTTCCAAAGCATTTTGATTAGCATTGACAGCTTGTTTTTTATCTTTCTTCTTTTTAGGAGCAGCAACAGGTTTTGCAACCTTGTTGACTTGATCTAAAGAAAGGTCTTGAACCTTAGCAGAGACCTCCTTGACATCGGCAGCAGCTTCAGCAGACATGGTGGATGAATAGCGATTGATGGTTGATATCTGGGAGGAAAGTCTGGTGAAGATTCAGTGGAAAATCTTTTGGAAATTTTGGATGAGTAAGAGTGGGAAGTTGGGAAGATTTTGGGGGTACCCGGATATTGCGAGTTGGATGGGAAGACAATTAAATTAACCGGTAAAAGTAGAGAAGAGAAGATGAAAGAGAAGAAAGTGGAATAGGAAGGGGTTTTTCAAGCAATATTGACTGTTGTTTGGGAAAAATGCGGTTAGATAAGGATATGTAATCAACTTAAAAGGTGACTAATTTCCAGTTTGAACCAGACTTAAGTTGTGCAAATGTCAACAAATAGTTCAGGAGAATTGGAGACAGTTAAATTAGTGGATCAAATAGCAATCAGAAAGTGTTGTTGTTGATGATCTCAAAAAATCTTTGCCTGTCAAAGTTGATTCTTTTAATTACAAAGATATCTTAAGTAAACAAGTTTCTAAACAAATTGACACTCAATGTTGATGTCTTAAGCCAATTAAAAAGGATTTTCGGGAGAGCACATAGACAAATTGAGCCGAATTTGAATATAAATGTCATTAAAACCCAGCTTGTTTTGAAATTATTCAATTTCTTTCAGCTTATCAACCTGTCAAATCTGTACTTAAAATTGTTCAATCAAAGTTTAGTCAAAAACTACGCTTTAAATCAGATAGGGGTGGTGATTGTATTACAACAAAATTCTGGCAATATCATAATTAAGTATCCCTATTAGGTTCAATTTCAAGTGAGAATCTTTTGTAGTTTTTGTGTTTGGGTCCAACTTCGCACAGTTTTTGAAGTGGAAAAAACAAACAAATTTTTTCCTTAGTACTGGAAATTGCAAGGTCTGATATTACAATATTTGTCTACCACCCCAAGACAACCCTCTAAATCACCACATTCTTTTGTTAATAACAATCAAGTCTACTTCTATCACCTTTTCATCCTTCAAACCAGTTTTGTTGAGTCAATAAAAGAGAAAAATATTGGAATTCTGATGCAGTTGAACTAACTTATACTCACTAACGTAATATCATTCTTAATTTTACAATACTGTTCATTATTATCTCATAGTTTTTTGATAATGTCTTACAATAAGTCACGTATGTATATTCATCTTTTATCAAATTCCATTATTGAAGGTTACTAACTTTTTTTTAGAATCAGAAGCTTCCAAAAGATTATCATCTCAACGATCACCTTCAAAACAAGACTATGAATATCGAAACAAAAAACTGAAACATCACGATGACTCTTCCAGAGGTTATTCCCAAAATGTTCCTGAACAAAGTGGAAGTCTAGGAAGTAGAATAGGAAGTAATCCAAGTTTTAGAGGAAGAGGCGACTCAAGAGGTAGAGGCAGAGGTAGAGGAAGAGGGAATTTAAGAGGCAGAGGAAACAGTTATAATGGGATTAATAACAGAGGGAAATATTTAAGAGATGAGTTTGAATATTCTAGAAATGATAAAGAAGTTAGAAAACCCAATATTAAATTAACCACTAGTGATGGTGATAATGAAACTTCAATAGAACCTCATGATAAAAAACAAATCAACTTAAAAAACATCCCCAAAGGTCCAAAATCTATCAACAACTTCAAACCACTTCTGTTACTGAAAACAATACCTCCAAAAAAGACATATTTCCCCGCTTCAAGACCAAATAACAGATCATCTTATCCCCCTCCACCTCCCATAATGCCTAGTCGTTCAAAATTAACCTTTTTCACCACTATTAGAAAATCTTCAGTTTATGATAGAATAATCCAAGTTGGTGAAGGCACCTATGGGAAGGTATATAAAGCAAAAAATGAAATCACTGGTGAATTAGTGGCTTTAAAAAGATTGAGATTAGAAGGTGAAAGAGAAGGTTTTCCAATCACGGCAATGAGAGAAATAAGATTGTTACAATCTTTTAATCATCCAAATGTGGTAAAGTTATTAGAAATGATGATTGAACAAAATAGTGTTTATATGGTATTTGATTATATTGATAACGATTTAACGGGGATTTTGAATCATCCCGATGTGGTGCTTTCGCCTGCTAACTGCAAATTTATTTTCAAACAATTGACTGAAGGAATCCAGTATTTACATTCAAGAAGGGTTATTCATAGAGATATTAAAGGTTCGAATATATTAATTGATAGTGGTGGCAATATTAAAATTGCTGATTTTGGATTAGCAAGAAGAATGAAAGATGTTAGACCCAACGAATCCCCTGATTATACCAATAGAGTTATTACTTTATGGTATAGACCACCAGAATTATTAATGGGGGCCACGGATTATGGCAGAGAAGTTGATATTTGGGGTATTGGTTGTTTATTAATTGAGTTATTTAATAAAAAGGCAATTTTCCAAGGAACAGATGATATAAATCAATTAGATTCGATTTTTCATATAATGGGTACTCCAGATCCAAATAATTGGAAAAACATTGAAAATTTACCTTGGTTTGAATTACTTAGACCCAAAAAGAAACTTTTAAGTAAATTCAAAGAAACTTTTTATCCCAATAAAAATCGAATTTTACCAACCGAAGCTTGTTTTCAATTAGCAAAGAAATTATTAACTCTTGATCCAGCAAAAAGAATTAGTGCCAAAGAAGCTTTGAAAGAATTGTATTTTGAAGAAGAACCAAGAATGGAAAGTTTAGATTTTTTGAAAAATATGGGAGAATGGCATGAGTTAGATGCCAAAAAGCAAAGAAGAAAATTAAGAAAAGAAGAAGAGGAAAAGAGAAAAGAAGAAAAGTTGAAAGAAGAAAATAAGAAACTTGAAAATAATAAAGTTGATAAACTGGAGGAAACAGAAGAGAACAAAGTACAGAACAAAGAAACAAATTCATTAAAAAGTGAAAATATAAATGATCAAGATCCTACAAAAGAAGAAGATAATCTTACAAAGCTTGAAAATGAAACCACAAAACCTGATGAAATCCCACCAACGAACGATACTCAATGAAGAATAAAAATTGTATTTTAATGTATATTGTACACACTTTAATATAAAACTATAATATAATGACTTTTCAAATTTAAAAACTAAGTTGTTCAAGAGTTTTTGTAACTTTAGCGGCTCCATCAGTTATTCCATCATTTTCAATCCTAAGTTTAGCCTTTGATTTTTCAAGTCCTTCTAATAACATGCAAGCTTTACAAATGGTATTTGAAGACAAATAACCACATCTTGTACAACGATTCCCGTCTTTGAAAGGTTTTTTACTATTGGGTAAAGACACCGAACCATTTGCATTAATTTCCACTTCTTTGTTACTATTGGTGGATTTCTTTTTAAATTGCTCTCTTTTCTTTTTTTCTTTCAAAGCTAGATTCTCTCCACTATAAATAATATCGGTAATACAACTTGATCTAATTTTTTCCAAATTTTTCATCAAAACTCTAGCAGTTCCTCTAAAAGCTTCTGGGGCATAAGTACATTCTGTTGAAAAATAATCTAGTTTCTTGTAATGAGCATAAAGAACAATTTCTTTTTGATAAATGTACTTAAAAGGTTTTGATCTTTTAATTGGTGAACCAGCTGATTCGGTACAAATTTTTGTGGAAGATTCCAATCTTGCCAAATCACCTCTTAAGATATTCATTAAAACAGTTTCTGCCATATCATCAGCATTATGGCCAGTTACCACATGATTAATACTTAATTTTGCTGCTCCTCTATCAAGAGCTTGTCTTCTTAAGACTCCACAATAAGTACAACTGTTTCTAATACCTGCGCAAGAAACAATTTCATCCATGGTCCAATTATATAATTCTTTATAACTAACAATTTCTAATGGCATATCATATTGAATTTTATTTCTTTTAACCGTTGCTAATGAATCATCTCTATAACCTACAATACCTTCATCAATACTTAATAAAACCAAATTTAAGCCATATTGATAACGTTCATTCAATAATTTTAAGACATACGCTAACACCGTAGAATCCTTGCCACCTGAGGCCCCAATAGCAATGGTCTCACCTTTATAGAATAAATTATTAGAGATTATAGTTTGATGAATTTCTGTTTCAAAGACATGATAAAAACATTCTTTGCAGATTTTTTGAAGGTTTTTAGGTCTTTTGATGGCTTGTTTTCTAACATGACATAGTTCACAAAGTCTTGCCTTGGGTATTGAAGTGTTCATTCTGATTTATGAAATCTGGATCAAAAGATTTATAGTTTTGACAGAATTGATGTTCTCGATCTACTTTGGCTGATAAATTTTTTACTTTTTTTTTATTTTTTTCCAACTCATCGATCAAACTCATCGCAATTTTTAAGTGGGAAAAGGAAAACCCCAGTTTTACAAAAAAATTGAAGTAAACAAAAGACAATCTGATAGAATTTCTGGAGAATATTCTTGCCCAATTCCAGACATTTGCTAGACTAAATAGACCAAAGTTGCCATTTAAAGGCATAATTCTGATGGGAATGCCATTACCCTGGCCAGGATCACCCCCTATGGGCGCCCCCGTTCCGTGATTGGTTTTTTTCGGTACTTTTCACAAAAATTATGGCAACAGCAAGTATTTAAATTGAGGAAATCGCCAGTTTCGTCTATTATCACAGCTTCTTTCATTAAATACTGCTGTATCGGATCAACCAGTGGTTCTTTATTTATCATTTTCTTGAAACTTTATCCAACTGTTTTTTTATTCTCGATTAAATTTATTTAACAATTTGTTTATCTATAAACAACACACCCCAAAATATAATATTTTCATAAAAGATGATGGAATTTGTCAATTTCCGCAATAAAACTGAATGGTCTATTATTGATTCTCCTTTGCCTCCAAATGTTTCAATAATTAGAAAAGACTCCTTGGTGGAAGGCATTCCTGATGGTATCTTAAGTTTGATATGTCCTATAGTTGTTTATTGGATCATGTCAAGTTTTTTTCTAATCATTGATCATTATAAATTAAGTGAAAAATATAGAATTCATCCAAGTGAAGAAGAAACTAAAAAAAATAAAGCTACTTTTGAAGATGTTTTAAAAGATGTTGCTTTACAACATTTTATTCAAACTTGTGTTGGTTATTCATTTTATTTATTAGATGATATTCCAACTACTGGTTATGAAAATTATTCAATGTGGACTTTAAAAAATCAATATTTATCATTCTTACCAAGTTGGGCTATTTATTATATTTATTGGTATGGATTATCATTTGTGAGAATTTTTATTGCTTTTGTTATCATTGATTCATGGCAATATTGGTTACATCGTTTGATGCATGTGAATAAATATTTATATAAACATTATCATTCAAGACATCATAGATTATATGTTCCATATGCTTTTGGTGCTTTATATAATGCTCCATTGGAAGGCTTTTTATTAGATACTTGTGGAACCGGGGTTGCCATGTTAATAACTGGATTATCGCCAAGGGAATCTTTGGTTTTATATACATTTTCTACCATGAAAACTGTGGATGATCATTGTGGTTATGCTTTCCCATATGATCCATTTCAAATAATTTTTCCTAATAATTCCATTTATCATGATGTTCATCATCAAGCATTTGGAGTTAAAACTAATTTTTCTCAACCTTTTTTTATTTTTTGGGATCAATTAAACGGAACTGTTTATAAAGATTTCGAGAAATATGCTCATGAAAGAAGAAGAATGAGTATTGATAAATATAGAGATTTTTTAGCTAATAGAAAGAAAAATTATGTCAAACCAACTGAAGCAAGAATTAAGGAAACTAAAAAGGAAAAATGATCAATTTCTTTAGGCTTTGTCAAATAAAATCTTAAAAATAAAAACCAAATAAAAATAAAAGAAATCTTTTAACATATTATAATCACATATACCTTTCATTTATCTTTTTTTCTCAGTACCACTGTTTGTTGATACTATCTTAGTTGGGTTTTCAATAAACTACCTTTTATATCAATATTTTTAATGGCTTTCAACGATAATATCTTTTTTTTAAATACTATATTTTCAATTTTATTTCAAGTTCTTTTAAACTTTGTTCTTTTTTTAATATTAATCTTTTGATTCTTTAACTAGTAACTTTTTAATGCTTTTTTTATCATAATTCTGATCATGTTTTTCCTTTCAACCAGCTTAATATATTTTTGTCGTTAAATCTAGTTTATTTCTATATACAATTTTACAAATTTGAATATGTACTATTTATTGTATGCTAATCTAAAGAATTTTTCAATGATTGACCTTCAAACTCTTGTGGCTCAGGTTGTCCTAATAACCCTTCATTTGGTAAAGATCCTCTAATGTACCCATCGTTTTCATCGTCTACTAAAGTATCACTATCTTCCAAATCACATGATATTTGAACACTTTTGAAACCTTTGTATTCCGGACTTTGAATGATATTATCAATCAAAATATATTGTAAGGAATTCATCACTAATGGAGTAACAAACGTAACCATGAAAATTTGTAGTCTTGGTAAGGGATCAAATACTGATAATAATAAATCTGCCAAGGTTTCAAAAATTGAAACGGAAATCAATAACATATAAACAACTAATTTCATGGTGAATAATCCCAAAAAATATAAGATTAACTGTTTAAGATAAAATGAATAACTTGGAGGAACTCCATATTGACCAGAACTAATTCCTTTAATCCCTAATTTTTTGGCAGTTCCAAAGATGATGTATAAAAAACACCATAGGATTGGAACTCCAATGGTTGTATCAAATAAGATATTCAAAAAATACCAATTACACGGATTAGAAATATCATCATTATTATCATCATTTTCATTATTCTGTAGTTTCATAAAATTAACATATTGGTACTTTTGATCAAAAACATTTGATAAATTATCATTTGAAGTAGACAGTGATGAGCCCAAAACACTTAATCCAAGATTTAGAAAATGGATTCCAATTGCTCCAAATACTTGTTTTGAAACATCAAAAAACCAGATTTTCCAGGGTCTTCTTTTAGGATACTCTTTATAACGTTTGTAGATCAATGAAGATAGTGAAAGCAATCCTAAAAGTAGTTGGATAAGTAAGGAAAACGGTCCTAATAACTTGCATTGCCCATCTGGGTCTTCGGTGGCTATCAGTAACATCTTATCTGTCTTCAATTGATAAAACCAATATTATAAAGATGAAATCACAGACAGATAAAGAACTAGTTGGAATGATGATTCTGGAAGAAGTGCTGAAATAAGAAGGCAATTTGATAATGTTGTTTAAGTTTGTCTTCTTAATTTGTTTTATTATCAACTTATTGTTTATAAGCAGTTGCTTCATCATCGCGATGGGCCCACAGGAATGGGGTGGTTACGGGGCCCACGCTCGCACATGTCAAGACAATTTTAACCACAACATAATCAATTTTCACAGTTTCTAAAAGATAAAAGAACTGAAAGATCTTCATAAGATAGATAATATCATTGATTTACTTTCATTAACAAAACCCGTTTACTTGTGTCATGGAACCCATTTTAGCCATAACTGACGGGTAATCGCAGTGCAGCTCATCTCAAATTTTGAATAATAAAAAAAATTTTCAGAAAAAAATTGAGAAACAAAAACTTTTTTTTTTCTTTAACAAACGGCGAGCATTTGCAAGGAACCTTTCGTTCAATAATTTTTTAATTAAAAAAAATAGCCATGTCTGAACCAAACCCAAAAGCTTTCCCATTAGCTGACTCTGCTTTATCTCAACAAATCTTGGATGTTATTCAACAAGCTCAAAATTTGAGACAATTGAAAAAAGGTGCTAATGAAGCCACCAAAACTTTGAATAGAGGTATTTCTGAATTCATTGTCATGGCTGCTGATGCTGAACCAATTGAAATCTTATTACATTTACCTTTATTATGTGAAGATAAAAATGTTCCATATGTTTTTGTCCCATCTAAAATTGCTTTAGGTAGAGCTTGTGGGGTTTCAAGACCAGTTATTTCTGCTTCTGTCACCACCAATGAAAGTTCTTCTATCAAGAACCAAATCTATGCCATTAAGGACAAGATTGAAACTCTTTTGATTTAGGATATTTTGTATTATTATCTGTTTGGAATTTATATCTTTTTTAATAAACACTTTTCGTGCATAGACTCTTTTAACTAATATGTTTCATTCGCTAATGTTTTGTCAAACTGTTTGTATTTTTATTTTATTCAAATAATATTGAATGGAAAATTGATCTTGGTGATCCATGAAGTCGGATAGCTACTTTTTGTGTGTAAAATTTATAGCTATTATCTTATTGATGGAGTATTAAGCTCCAATAGCAATTTTATCTGGATTAAGTTTTCTTACTTAAATTCGCTAATATGAAATTCTACCTTAACTTATTAAGTATTGAGAAGTTGATGCTCATGAGCGTCAAAGAGATCATCGGTGAAAAAAATTTCCTCACAAATAATTAATTTGAACATTTATTTTAAGTTCATAACAGATCCATCAAAAATGATCATTCTACAGAAACTTTTAATGATAAATAAATCACGATGTTTTCAAAACTCAAGTAGAATTACCAGCAATTTTTTCCGGTTTTTTCATTCAAGTTTCTCATCTAGTATTGATATTGATGCTCTTTTACAAAAATCTTTAAATGAACATAGACAGAGAAGTCAAACATCAATAACTCTGAATAAAAGAATCCAGTTCAGTGTAGAAGATAAAAACAATGATCTCAAAACCAAAAATAATAAAAGATTTGAAAATAATGGGAGATTCAAAAATAATGATTTTAAATTTAAAGATAATAAAAATAATAACTACAATCGGTCTAATGATAAACCAAGAAACAACAGAAATGGTAATAGATCATCAAATAAACCAAATATCATCACCGTTAAAGATAATGAAACCACTTCCAATATTGAATATATCTCCATTAATAAAAGAACCAATAAAAGAATGAAATTTCTTTTACCTAGTTTGAGTTTCAAAGCCACTGATTGTTTGAAACACGTAATTGATATGATTTATAATTCAAATTCTGAAGGTTTAGTTAATTATCTTGATCCAGAACTTCATGACATCGAAACTCTAAATATTCGAACATTATTTCAGCAAAAAAGTTGGGATTTTGAAAAAAATGGATTAATCATTGCCAGGTTACAAGAAATGGATAATCAATTTGAAATACGCGAAGAAGAAAAAGAAAGAATTCCATTAGTGAAATGTGTGGAAAGAAGAATCGCTATTCAAAAATATTCAGACGAATTAGCACAAAAAAAAGCAGCAGAAATGGCACAAATAAGTCACAAATTTGCCAATATTACTGCTAAAAATAAAAAAAAATCAAATACCAACAATGAATTCAAATTTGTTAAAGTCAGTTGGGAAATTTCCAATGCTGATTTAAAATCTACAAAGATCAAAGAAATTGAATCATTAGCGCATAAATCAAATTTAATCATGATTATTGTTGATTCCAAAAAGAGTTTAGATAGAGTCAATTTATCTAATCCCGATTTAAATTTAATTCAAGGATTTGAATCAATGAAACAAGAAAATGATTTAGAGTTATTAGCTAGACAAAAGACTTTTAAGTTATTAATTGATCAACTCAAAGAAAAATTTGAAAATTCTAAATATGAATTAAACTACACTGGAACCCCAGAAGGAAGAGTGATTGTTACATTAAAATTTACAAAAATTCAAGAAGTTAAATCACTAGAAAAACTTAATATTGATAAAAAATCAAGTATCAGTTTTGAAAATTTGGATGAAATTGAAGATATAATGCAAATTGATTTAAGTTCAATTGATGATAAAAAATTACTCAAAGAAATTAGAAAAAGACAAAGAAAGGAAAAACAAAAAATCAGAGAAGAAAGAAAAAAAGGTTCAACGATATAAATTGAAATTGGAAATTCTGTAAATAGTTTAACTTGGAAAATATTTTTAAAAGTTGTTTATTTAATTATTGTAGGCAATATTGATTTACATCTTTACTTATAGTAAGATTAATTTGTACAAATTATATGAACTTTTTTAACAAAAATTATGAAATTTTGTTGTGGCACCAAAACAAAAAGAAAAAATCTGGAAAAAAAAAAATATTGGAGATTTGGGAACATAGATGATCATCTAAAGAATGAACACCTTGGAAAACAGGATGATTTCATAAAGTTTTAACTTCATTAGTTTTGTTTCAATTGATTGTTTGAAATGGATATTGGGTTTTTTAAGGTGATAATATTGATAAATCATAACGTTTTCCCTTTAATATTTATGTGATGATTTATTGTTTATAATATAATTGAAACAATTGAAGAAAACAAAAGATGCAAAAAATGGAACTAATATGTGCTTATGGAATTTTATTAAAATGATTAATGTTTTGAAGCTAATAAATCTTTTTCAATTTGTTCTTTAAATTCTTCTTTGGCAAATCTTAATCCACAATAACCACAAGTGTTTGGCTTGGCTTGATCAATGTTGATGAAAACTTTTGGATGTCCTTGATGACGGCCTTTATTACCATTACAAACAGCAACACTTGTATGTGATAAGTATCTAACAGGCTGTTGATGGATTAATTCCATAGCAGAAAAAGCTTGTGGTTGGGTGGTAATATCGGTTTGAGCAAATCTAACTCCTTCATAGATCTCTGATCTAGAACGTTGTGATGGAGACCAGGTTTCTGCTCTATTTGGGGCTTGCTTAAGATATTCAGCAATTTCCACAGCCCCTGTTAAAGCAGATTTTTTAACTGTAGAAGTGGGATTTGCAGTAGTGGCAGCCTTGGTGGAGTATTTGGCAATTGTTCTGAACATCTTTGGAATTGACAGCAAATAAATGAGTTGTTGATCCTCTTATTAGCTATTGGCTACAGAAATTTTTTGAAGCTGGTTTTTTGAAGATTTCAATTTCTGTGATTTCTATTGGCTGTCTCGGGGCACTGAACCATGCGTAATTTTGACTGCCACAAAACTGAAATATTTTGTGTTTATTTTGAGGTTTTTGTTGATTTGACAAGGAACTTTAGA
The DNA here is from genome assembly GCA_037355385.1 of Saccharomycopsis sp. FM-2023a. Taxonomy (NCBI): domain Eukaryota; kingdom Fungi; phylum Ascomycota; class Saccharomycetes; order Ascoideales; family Saccharomycopsidaceae; genus Saccharomycopsis; species Saccharomycopsis sp. FM-2023a. The sequence goes on from JBAKFZ010000189.1 coordinate 13,302, forward strand.
AAATGAAGATTTCTGAAAATAGGTTTTGATTTTCAGGAAGAAGAAATTTTACAATTGAAAAACAAAATGGAAGCAGTTCATCGCTCTTTGATTCCCGTCAATCCCTGGATTGAATATTCAGAGATTGTTTCTTTGATCATTCTTTATTTATTGTCATTTCTTCATTTACCATTAGATAATATTGAAAACCGTTCATATTATGATATTGTTGCTTCTGTTTATGGGATATTTTATGTTAGTGGCAAAGACCTCTCTTCAACTTGAATAATGAACTTTACTAACATGGTAGTCAATCATTAATTGTGGATTGATCGCTTTCTTTACCGAGGATTTACCAAAGAAATCAAATTTTGGATATTTTTTGATTTTGATTGCTGAAGTTGTTGGTTGTATTTTATTTTGGATTTCATTTTTTTGCATAATTAATTGTCCTGATCCATTGAGTTTTGAAACTGTTAAATCGGTTAAAAATGCCTATGAACGCCACGATACTTCTGTGGTTGGAGAGGTTGTGACTTCGTTACAAGATATTAAAATTCTTTCTTCCGAAACTACTAGGATTAAAGTGGATTGTACCAGTTATTTTCAAGTTATTAGTTTATTCACAGCGTTATGGAGTTGTGTTCCAGTGATTTTGTTGGTTAATCATATGCGGTTATTAAAAACTGTTTATTTTAAAAACATGTTCCGTTACCTCCAGATGATTAAAGTTGGGCCAATCAAGCAAAGAGTTCCAAATGATAATGGTGTGTCTTCAATGTCAGAAGATACTGGAACATCTGCTGGGGCCACTGCACGTTATGAATTGGTTGATCTTGAATTTGATGAATATCTGGACAAGAAGTCTATCAATAGAAGCTTTGTTTAATTATTCCCTTCTGTAGTAATTGTTCTTTTTGTAGAATATTCCATCTATTTATATCTAAATTAATTAAAGACAGATTTCTAGAAGAAATATTTGACAGCTTCTGGGGTCACCCTCTCGAATGCGTCAAGAGCCCAGCTGACAAATGCCAATCGGGAAATTATAAAAAATCAGCAAAAACTCGCCACAATTCAAATTTCTTTCCTCGATTTGTTTGAAGTTTGTTAGCGAAGTACTACTTCCTCCACCTTTTCCTCGAATCAAATAATGTCTACGTTAGCTGCTGGCGAAGTCCCCACTGGGCCAAATCTTAATATCACCTTGACTTGTCCTGATTGCAAGACTTATCCTCCTCAGTTGATTGAAGCTTATGCTAGTGGTGACCTTATTTGTTCTCAATGTGGTTTAGTTGTTTGTGATCGTATCATTGATACTAGATCAGAATGGCGTACTTTCAGCAACGATGATCAGAATGGTGGAGATCCTAGTCGTGTGGGTGATGCCACTAATCCTTTATTGGACGGTGATCAATTGCAAACTTTGATTTCTTATGATAAAAAAGATTCCAAAGCTAGTCGTGAATTAAATCGTGCTCAAAGTAAAAGTCTTGTTGATAAGAAAGACAATCAACTTAACGCAGCTTTCCACAAAATCTCCCAGATGTGTGATACTTATGCTTTACCAAAGATTGTTCAAGATGCCGCAAAAGAAGTTTACAAATTATCTTATGAAGAACGTCCATTGAAAGGGAAATCTCAAGAATCCATTATGGCAGCTGCCATTTTTATTGGATGTCGTAAGGCTAATGTTGCACGTACTTTTAAAGAAATTTGGGCATTAACCAAAGTTCCAAAGAAAGAAATTGGTAAAACTTTTAAAATCATCAAAAAAATCATTGAAGAAAAGGGTCATAGTGCTAATAATGTCACTGCAGACACTATTCAAACGACCCAAACCACTGCAGAAGATTTAATTCGTCGTTTCTGTTCACGTTTAGGATTAAGTAATCAAGTTACTAATGCTGCTGAATATATTGCAAGACGGGTTAAAGAAATCGGTGTTTTGGGAGGTCGTAGTCCAATCACCATTACCGCTGCTGTGATTTATATGGCTTCAATTCTTTTCAATAATGGTGAATTAAGTCCAAGCAAAATCAGTGACAGTACTGGTGTCAGTGAAGGTACAATTAAAACTAGTTATAAACTCTTGAATGTTAGAAAAACAGATTTAATGGATCCTTACTGGGTTAGTAGTGGAAAAATAAAAAACTAGGTAGTTTTTTGATTTAATGTTATTATTGTGAATATTTTTTTTTTTCTTTTTTTTTCTTTTTTTTTAAAAATATAAAGTTTTTAGCAAGTTAATTGAATTATTAAGATTTAATCAATCTAACAGTTTCAAGATCAAATCAATAGAGAATAAACTAATAATCTCAAAAAAAATTTGTCATTTTCGGTTACTCAATCATATTATATATCATATTATATAATCATCTCATTTTGGATTTTTTGTTTTGGATTATTCCTTTTTTTTGTTTTGGATCAATATTGTCTCGTTTTGTTTTATGAATTATCAAATAGTAAATAGAAAAAACATTAAAAATAAAAAACAAATGCTTTTCGTAAAACTTGAATTGTAATATTTCGACTTAGTCAGGAAATTTTTTATTTTTAGTAAGTTGATCAGTGCAAACTTTACATTGGTGTATTAAACGTTACTTGATAGAAATTGTTTTAACAAGAATGGCCAGAAACTTCAATTTGACAAATTAGATTTTGGCACTTTTTTGCAAAATTATTCAATCATTTTTCCAGGTTTGTCCATAGCCTGTCATTTTGGAGGTGACACTATGCAGGACCAATGAGAAGCATCACAAATCGAGATTTGCACAAATATCTAAAATTTTTTGATTATATACAAGGAGGAACAAATAACAGTCGAAAAGTATTAATATATTGAATTAACTAATTCTCATCAACTGGATCAATTCTTCAACGTCATTATTATGGCAATTTGCAGGTGCATTTTTTCTCATTTTAGACGGCAACAAAAGATTTTGAGTGAAAAAAAAATTCTTGTTGTGATTTACTAATTATTGCCTAGTATTCAATATCTCTTGTTCAACAAATCAGCCATGTTTTCTTCAGGCTCTTTTTTACTACGAAGAGGACTACCCAATGGTCGAATATCGATGCCACTTCTTCAAAGAATTAATAAAAATCTAATGATATCCAAAAGCGCCATAATTTCACTCACACGATCTAATTTAATTCAAAGATCTTACTCAAATTTACCAGATCATCCTAATCGTCGCGAATCTAGAAAAGAGTTTGTGGCTAATAGTACTTCCTTTTCAAATACCATTGAGTTGAATTTAAAATGGTTATTGATTCGTCAAAATCGTCCTTTTAATACTGATGACCTCTCAGCTTTTGTGTCATGGTTTGTTTGGTCAAATATTTTATGGTTTGTTTTGGGGACCACTACTTTCATGTCTTTAGTGGTTTGGACTGCAAAGTCTTTTGATAGTATTAACGATGGGGATCAAACTAAATCCTCACTTTTCAATAAAATCATGTTAAAAATGTTATTTAAATATGATCCATCAAAAATTAATGTTACTTTCATTCAAAAAAATGATATTGAAAACGTTTCACCAGATTTTAGAAAAGGGGTTATTACTTTCAGAAATATCAAACTTGAAAATAGTAAGAAACACGATACAAATCTAAAATTTGAGGTTGTGGTGGAAAAAATGGATGTTACATTAAATTTCAATAAATGGAATCAAGGAAAAGGTTTGGTGGATGATATCGAAGTTGTTGGAATGAAAGGTAGTATTATCAATAACTTAACTGATAATGATATTCTTCCAAATGACAAAAATTATTTAAGTGAACTGATTTTACCAAACTTATTCAATGACAACGGAAAATTCCAATTCAATAATATCAAATTATTTGATGTCAAACTTCATTATGATTCCTTGAATTTAAAGGATAAAGGTATTGATTTAGATATTTTTAATCTTGAATTTCCAAAGTTAAGAATGGAATGGTTTTTAATTGATATTTTAAAACCAAAAGTTTGTTCTGGATCAATTAATAGTTCGTTGTTTACCGTTCATCAAAAACAATTAAATAAATCTACTCAATTCATTAATAAAGATAATCTTGCTAATTTCAGTGCTGATCCTGACGAGTCTAATATCAATTTAATTACTAGAATTCAAATTCATGAAATCGATATGAAAAATAATCCTTTATTAATTGATAAATTCAATTGGGTAACTGATGGTAAAGTTAATTTGATTTGTGATATTACTTTGCCAAATGAAAATCAATTCAATTTGAATGATTTTATTCAAGATATTAAATCAAAAGTTAATAATGATATATTAACTAAGATTGATTTGGATGAATTAACTAGAAAAATTACCCCAGTAATGCTTGATTTGGAAAACTCTTTTAGTTACAATAACTTATTTCACGATACTTATTCTGGTGGAGCAATTATTCAACCAGTTAAAGAAATTTTGAAATTAAGAGACAATGATCAACCTGCCGAGGAAATGACTGATCTCAAGGAAGAACAACAGGAAGAACAAGAAATTTCAAAAAAAAGAACCAACAGATTTCGTTTTGGAGATAGTGAAGATTATGGATTAGTTTCAGAGAAGAAATTTACGTTACATGATTATATTAAATCGATTCCAAATCCAAGTAATCCTAACAAATATCTTTTCTTTGATTTGAAACTTCAATTTATTAATCCAATTGCTAAAACCCCATCTTCTTTACCTTCTTCAAATTTTACCAATAAATCATACATCTCTATGGAGGATCTTAATCCAATTATTGCTTTAGTAAATAATTCTCCTAATGAGAAATCATTCTTCAGTAATAGACAAACCACTTCTATTCTTTCTCCATCAGAAATCACTAGTCTTCAACATACTCTTCAACCATCAAATATCGTGGGACCAACTTCATTGGATCTGGATAAACAATTCACTGTTTCCAGCTCAATTATTTATAGTTTAGATGATCTCTATGGGAAAGTTTCTTGGGTCAGAGAGACTCGTCTTGTTGATAACTTGATTGAATCTATATATGAAGAACTTGAAAATAATTTGCATTACGAACTTCACACTAGAATGGTTGGTAATAATAATAATGGATCTTTTACTATTGGCCATTTATTGGGTGCTTTAAGAAGGAGAGCCGATTCTGATAATGATGATTGGAGATTATTCATGATGAGAAATAGACCTACTTATGGTATCAGTTTGTTGGTGTTATTAGGCTTAGGCGCTATTTTTTGAAATCAAAATCATCTTCGTGCTATGTTGATACTATTATTTAAGAAAAACACGTTTATATTTTCTTTCGCTTTTTGTTTTTCCCAATTTTCATGCTCTGTGAATAGCTATATTTTGTCTTATTTTTTGTTATGATCATATTTTTATTTTCCAGTTACTGCTAAAAAAAACACTCATGGGTTGTTTTTTTTAATTCTTACTTGGAAGGAGGTTTATTTTTATCGTTTGCTGCATTAATATTAATGAAATAAAAGTTTCTGTAAATTTAAAATAGTAGATTTCATCAGGTAACTATTTGTAGACAGAAGTTTAACCTGACTTGACCTGAACGATAGAGAATATTGACATTGCATTTTTAAAGATCAGATATCGTCTGATTTGAAAACTGTAGTTTTCAACGAGCAAAAACCCCAAAAATGGTCACTCCTCCATTGTCTGTGTGAATCCAACTACAAGACCTATCAATTCCCACTTAATCTCTTCTGAGACCAGGGAAAATCCAGGAAAAGGCGATGTTTATGGGCTAATTGTGGTGTGGGTTTATTCATGTTGGGGTTTTTGTGGGCCCATTTTTTTACATGTGATTGGAAAAAATGAAAAATCACACCGTTTTAAACGACAAAAATCGCATTTTCCTTTGTTTATACTGAGTATTTAGATATCCCATTTTCTGCCTTCTTTTACTCGTCCTGGGTTTTGTTTCTTTTTCAAGTCTCTCCAAACAATATTATTCTGTTTCTTGAGATTTTTAACCTCTCTCGCTTACTACAAAAGAAATTTTCACAAAAACAACAAATAAACCGCTGTTGTTTTTTTTTCTAGAAATATTAATCAAAGATTAGCTTATCTCACTAAAATTCAGACAAAAAGAGAAATATTGTTCTTGTTTCAAAAACTATACTAATCACGCAAACTTATTTTTTTCAAAAATTGTTCATAGAAATTAATCATGAGTTTAACTGCAGACGAAACTGTTAAATATGATGCTATTGTTATTGGAGCTGGAGTTGTTGGCCCAGCTATTTCTACAGCTTTAGCCCGTCAAGGACGTAAAGTGTTATTAGTTGAACGTGATTGGACTCAACCTGATAGAATTGTTGGTGAATTAATGCAACCTGGTGGATTAAAAGCTCTTAAATCTTTAGGAATGATTGAAGCAGTTAATAATATTGATGCTGTTCATGTCGAAGGTTATAGTATTCATTATCAAGGTGAACAATTACTAATCAAGTATCCACAAAAATCTGTTGGTCTTAAGGTTACTGATGTTCCATTTTGTACTACTAATGAAAATACTAAAATCATTAAAGATTCTTCTCTTGATCCAAAAATTTTTGAAGGTGAAAGAGAAATGGGTGTTGCTTTTAGACATGGTGAATTCATTAGTAATTTAAGAAATATTGCCAAAAAAGAACAAAATATTACTTGTTTAAAAGGTACTGTGATAAAAATTGAAAGAAATGAAGCAAGTCATGTTATTGGAGTTTTAGTTAAGGAAGAATCAAGATCGAAAGTTTTCTATAAAGCTGATTTAACAATTTGTTGTGATGGTATTTTTTCTAAATTTAGAAAACAATTATCGGAAAATAATGTTCCAAAAGTTAATAGTCATTTTATATCTTTAACTCTTAATAATGCTGATTTACCAGCTCCTCATCATGGTCATGTTATTATTACTAAAAATGCTCCAGTTCTTATTTATCAAATTAGTAGTGATGAAACTAGAATTTTGATTGCTTATAGATCAGCTAAATTACCAACTATTAATGATTCGCAAGTTCAAAAATATTTAAATGAAACTATCTATAATATTCTTCCAGATTCTGTCAAACCTTCGTATAAAAATGCGATTGTCAATTCAAGAGTTAGAATCATGCCAAACTCTTATTTAATTGCCAAAAGAAACGAAACTCCTGGTTTACTAGTTATTGGTGATGCTTTAAATATGAGACATCCATTAACTGGTGGTGGTATGACTGTTGGTCTTAATGATGCTGCATTGGTTGCCAAATTATTGAGTCCTGATAAAGTTGAATCATTTGCTGATCATTCGAAAGTTTTGGATCAGTTGATTGATTTCCATTATGAAAGAAAATCTTTGGGTTCTGTTATTAATGTTTTATCAGTGGCTCTTTATTCATTATTTGCTGCTGATACAAAATATCTTGGTATTTTACAAAAAGGTTGTTTTGAATATTTATTAAAAATTCCATACCCAATCGCTTTATTATCAGGAGTTGTTCCAGAACCTTTTGTTTTATTTAAACATTTTTTTGCAGTTGCATTCTTTAGTATCATTTTTAACTTCAGAGAAAATGGATTAGTTATGTTTCCTGTCTCTATTTATGAATCTATTTTAACTTTATATACTGCAATAGTGGTTTTCACTCCATACATGTGGAATGAACTTATATCATGAATGTTTCTTTCGAGATTTTATTAAAATCTTGTGACAATAATGACCTCCATTTATTCAATGATCATCTTTTCTCTCTCGTTATTTTATTTTGTTCTTCATGTTTTTGTATCATGTTTTGATTGATCGATACCAGTTTTATTTGTTCTTATATCTAATTTTTAAAAGTCTTTATCTCTCTATTTTTTTTAGTTTCCTGCCTACTGAATATATTTTTACTAGTATTCTAAAATTTTGATTAATTGCCATCAATTACAATTTCGTAACTACTAACACTGATTAAGCTACATTAAATTTAAATGAAATAATTAAATTTTCTCAACAATAGTTAACAACGATACTAATAGAAGTTTCAAAAATACTTAGAAAATTACAAACATATTAATAATTAAATGAACTTTTCTATATTATAAAGCTAATTACAAAATACATTACATTAAATTATCAAAAAATTTAGGCAATAGTGGTTAAAATATCAGAATCACCAGCATCGGTAATGGCTAAAATACCAACTCTGAATAATTTACCACAAGCAGTACCTAATTCATTATTACCACCTTGGAAATAAGAAACTGGAGTCTTAGATAACATGGCATAATATTCAATTTCGGTTTTTCTCAAAGTTGGGGTATTGGCAGCAATAACAATCAACTTAGCTTTACCTTGTCTCAAAGACTTGATAGAGGTTTTGTAACCGAGGTAGTATTTACCTGATTTAATGGCAAGAGCCAATTTAGCATTAAAATTTTCAGTAGATTTCTTTGGGGCCTGGAATTTGTTAGTAAAAATGAATGGAAAAGTTTCATAGTCTCTACAAGCACAATTGGTAATAGTAACAGTAATTGTATTAACTAAATAATAACAAAACTTACCATCTTTGCGCTTTGTATATGAGTTGCACTCCGGTATCAAGTAATGATAAAGATCAAAAAGAAGAAGAGAAACTTATCAAACATCAAAATTTTTTTTTTCTAATAAATTTTCAAAGATACTGATCCTTAGGGCGTAACAAAAGTTAGTGGTTTTGATCTTTATTTTATTACTTAGGGCTTCAATGATGGCATGTGACTAAACACAGTCACGATATAAAAAACAATTGGACATGAGCCCTTGCAGCATAGAAAATAAAACACTACTTGTCCCCGTGACTAGTTTTTTCTCGTAGTGAGAGTCTGAGGAAACAGTACGGAAGAAGCAAAAAAAAGTATTTTGGAAATTATTCTAACATAATACTTGAACTTATAGACCATCTATCTATTGAACAAATTAGTAAGTTATATTGATATGATAATAATTGGATGTTCAAAAAGAGATTAATAGCTATTTATTATAAAGAAGTTATATTATTGAAGTTGTTAAAATATTGAAAAAAGTTGGAGAAATAATTATTGAAAATTTTTTTTGTTAAAATATTAGTGCTATTAACTTACAATCATGATTATCAGGGATTGACTCAGTTATCAAGTTAGTGGAAGATGTTTGAGAAAGAATATGTGATTTTGAGTTAAAGTAGGTTTGAAGATGATGTTCAAAGTTAAATGATTCATTGATTAGTGGATGAATAACAACAGAGTTAAAAGCATATTATTTTGCGAAGAAGATGATATTATTGATATCCATTACAGTATTTTAGAATATGAGATGAGAAAGGTATTCTTTCATTTGTCAATGATATTAATCTCAAACATCTTAAATGATACTTATATCTTTATTGAACTATCCATTCCATTCTTTGAAATATTAAAACACATTCTAACAAAATTTAGGTTAAAAATGAAGGTTGAACTCGACTCCTTTTCAGGTTCCAAGATTTACCCAGGTAGAGGTACTTTATTTGTCCGTGGTGACTCTAAAACTTTCAGATTCCAATCATCCAAATCTGCTTCTCTTTTCTTACAAAGAAAGAATCCAAGAAGAATTTCCTGGACTCAACTTTACAGAAGACACCACAAGAAAGGTATCACTGAAGAAGTTTCTAAAAAAAGATCAAGAAAAACCATTAAACATGAAAGAGCCATTGTTGGTGTTTCTATTGAAACCATTAAAGAAAGAAGATCTATCAAACCAGAACTTAGAAAAGCTACTAGAGAAGCTGATTTAGCTGCTGCTAAAGAAAAAAAGAAGATTGAAAAAGCTAAAAGAAAGGCTGCTAAAGCTCAATTAGTTGCTGGTCAATCTGGTGCTTCTAAAGTTTCCAAACAAGGTGCTAAAGGTGGTTTCCAAAAAGTTCAAGCTACTTCTCGTTAATTTTAGTTTACTAATATTGTTTAAATTTTTTTTTCTAATATAAGTAAATTCTCAAATTGTATTTTTTAATGATAGGCAACTTGAATAAATAATGATCAATAATCTATTCAATGTAAGTTTTCATAGTTAAATGAGTTATAACTTAACTCAACTATTTTCACTTGATCTATATTCAAAATTCAAATAACATAATTTTTTATTGAGACTTAAAAATATTATTCAAAACATCTTTCATCTCATTGCAATAATCATTGTCAATCTCTTACACTCATCTTTATCAATCTCCTTCACTCAACATGTCTCATAACTTCCCATTCCTGAGTGGGATCAATTGATTAAATCCAGGCATTTGATTGGCTAAATTTCTCAACGCATGTCGAAACTTAATACCGTTTTGCTGGCTTAAAAAATTTTTTGACAATTTAAATTTCAGAAATTTCTCCTCTTCTTCTTCAACAAGAGTTATATCTTTTCTTCATTCAATTCATTAATCAATCATGTCTAACGAAAGAACTTTCATTGCCATTAAACCAGACGGTGTTCAAAGAGGTTTAATCAACAAAATCTTAGGTAGATTCGAAGATAGAGGTTTTAAATTAGTTGCTATTAAATTAGTTCAACCAACCGAAGGTTTATTAAAAGAACATTATGCTGATTTAACTTCCAAACCATTTTTCCCATCCTTGTTATCTTATATGTTATCTGGTCCAGTTTTGGCTACAGTTTGGGAAGGTAAAGATGTTGTTAAACAAGGTAGAGCCATCTTAGGTGCTACTAATCCATTAAACTCCGCCCCAGGTACCATCAGAGGTGATTTCGCCATTGACATGGGTAGAAACGTTTGTCATGGTTCTGATTCCGTTGAATCTGCTAACAAAGAAATTGGTTTGTGGTTCAAAAAAGAAGAGTTAGTTGACTACAAATCTGCTGTCTTTTCTTGGATTTATGAATAATTGTGTTGATTGTTGTTAATATTCAAACATAATTAATAACTAATTGGTTCAATATATATTTTGATTAATTAATTATAAAAGAGATTGTAAAAGTAATTAGTTTTTTAATCAAGCGCTGATAAAAAGTTTGTTTGTGTAAAGACCATGTTTACTGTCAAAACTTTAAAGTGTATCAATATATTTTTATTTAAAGAATGAAAGCATGATTAAAGAGAGTATATGAAAACAAAAAAGTCATGATATGTAAAATTAAAAGTACAGAAAAAAAAAATGTTATTGATCGAATAACAACTTTATGAAAATAGAAAAATTTATAGCTAATTAATATTAAAGAACATTTGATGATAAATGGAAACAAAAAGAAACAAAACAAAGGTAATCAACTTGGTGGACCACTTTTCAAAAAATCTAAAAGATCAACTGATGATGAATCTTCTCCTTCATTATTGTTAATATCATTATTGGTACTTTCATTATTATCAAGAAGAGAACGATTTGTCTTTTTCATTGAACTAGAAGTTCTTTTGAAAGCTCTTGATAAAGTATTACTTCTAAATGAAGCCTTTGAATCTGATCTAAGATGAAAAGTTGATGAAGTCGGAGATGGACGAGAATTATTAGTTTCTGTATTAACATTATTAGAAAAAGTTAAAGGTTTTGGCTTTTGAGGTCTATTGATTTCTTTTAATTCATAATTACCAAAAAGGTTATCATTTGGTTCTTCATAAACTGGAAAATCTGGAATTGATGGTTGCTCATCAATTAATGGTCTATTAGGGGAAATATTTGGAGTTTTATGTTCAGCTGCTAATTTCGTATTATTTTCATTCAGTTTTGTACCACTTAATCTTGACCAAAAACTTTTATCATTATTGTTACTGATTGAAGAAGATTTTCTAGTATTTAAATCACCATCTTCAGTATTATCATCTCCATCGGTAGAGATTGAATTTTTTGTTACACGATACTCATTATTCTTAAATAAAAATTTTGGTAATGATGGACGCATTGATGAGGCTCTATGAGGCATATTATAAAAATCAGTTGTAGAAATCACAGTATCAGATCTTTCCTGTGGTTTAACGTGAATAATATCACTTGATCTTGAAAGAGCAAAATCATCAATTGGGGAACCAGGAGTTTGCGCCATTGTAGAATTGGGAAGTCCAAATGGATCAACTGAACTATCACTATTATTTCTTGATTCTGGAACTTCAACACTTCTAACAATATTTGAAATTCTCTTATTAGTAGTCAAATTATTATTATTATCATTATTATTATTATTGTTATTATTATTATTATTATTATTA
>JBAKFZ010000190.1:0-25408 GCA_037355385.1 Saccharomycopsis sp. FM-2023a
TTCTGTGACGTTAAATTATCTCACTTAGTGTTAAGAGATTTTAAAAATTTTTTTTGAATTCTTATGAAAATATTTAACATTTATTGAAAAAATATCCATAACAAACTAATAGATAAATATTCGGGAGTGTATTTAGCTAATTGGAATTACTCTTATTGTTTTAAAGTTGAGAAGATACTTCAGTTATTGATAATCTTCGAAACAGGATATTTTTATGATTTTGAGTAGGAAATTTTTACTTAGTGAATACAATATTCCACCTCTAAAGTATTGTGACATTTGATTTGTAAAAATTTGAGTTGAAATATGTGAAATATGAAGTCGAAGTTACCAAGCTCTAAACTACGATTAATAAATAATGTACATAACTTTTATTGATTGATATGAATGAAAAAATCTAAGTCAAATATTTATCTAAACTTTCACCAAGAACATTTTCAATTACTTTAATCAACCCACTTCTAACTTCCAACTCGATTTTTTCATCATCATCTTCTAACAATTCTGCGATGAAAGGAACCAATTGTGGCAATAAACTTAACCAACTAGTGCCAACTTTAACGTAAATGTTTTCCAATGCTTTGATAGTGGAGAATTTTTCTTGGGTTGAACAATCAACTTTCAAATGATTGATTAATAATTTATGTAAAGCTTTATTATGTTCAATAACCTTGCTATTTTTAACCGCTAAAGTTGAAATTGCTTTTGTTAAATATTTACCAACTTTAGCATCAGTAATCAATAATTGATCACATAATTTTGTGGATATTTTTTCAAATCTGGTTCCAACTGACCAATATTCACTTTGATCATATTTAAATGATGAACTCAAAGAAATGAAGATTAATCTTTGAACATTAACAATATAATCAACTTTCAATGATAATTCTTTGCTATTGAATTTATCTAATAAGTTGTAAACATGATCAATAATATAATTGAAATAACTAGTAATAATTGACTTCAAATTTTCTTGTAATTTATTGAAAAATTTTAATACAATTGTAATTTTCATTAATTCATCTTTAGTTGATAAAGTGTTATTATCAAAAGCCCAACTAACTGCGGCATTGAATAATGGTCTAAAAGTTTTATCATTTAATTTCATAACGTATTGCAATTCACAATTAAAAATTAATGATTCAATTCTGGCAATCGCATTTTTATTGAAAACTGCTTCATCGTTATTTTTAATGAACTCAAATCCAGAAATCATGAATTTTAAAAAACTTCCAATTGAAGTAATGGTGGCTGATTTTTCCAAACCTTCAATTGTTTGGGTTAATAAATTCAAATATAAACCAATGGTTGAAGATGATGTTTTTTCAAATTTAACAGAATCCCAAATTCCAATTAATGATTTGAATAAAATTTTCAAATCAATGTTGGTGAAAATAACATTTAATACTGATAAAGTAATATCTTTTTTGATTAAATTAGCATTAAGTAAATCTAATAAGATTTTCACTAAATTTGAACTAATAACTTGTGGCATATTTTTAATGAATGAGGAATATAACAAAGCAACAGAAGTCTCAATAAGTTCAAAAGTGTTTCTTTCTTCATCTTCTTCGTCTTCATCATCATCTTCTTTAACTTCTTTTGTTAAGCTTTCATTACATTTTTGGAAAATTTCAAAACTTGGAGGTAAAATTTTTGCAAGGAATCCAATTGCTTTGATTCCAACAACTGAAACAATATTACTAATTAAATTCAATGAAGAAATCACAATTTCTGGCATCAGGAAATTACTCATTAATCCAACTTTTTTATCATTATCAATTTTGGTAATTAAAGTTAACATTTTCATCATGTACGAAACATCAATTTGTAAATGGAATTTATCAATCAAAGAACTCAAAGTATCTAAAGAGTTTTGAACCACTTCCACTAAATCAATGTTTGAGTTGTCATTACTAAATTCTTCAATCACCACGACCAACTTTTTGAATAATTTATTACCACTAGAAATTGCAATGGTATTATCAGAAGTTTCTAATTCAAACTGTTTAGAAGCTAAGAAAATAACATTGGAAATAACAATACAATTTTCGGGAGTAAATGGCATATCAATCAATTTGATAATGGTATCAACAAGGAAATTGATTGGTAATAAACTTAAAATATCATTCAATAATCTGTAGAATTTCCTATTGATTTTATTATTAAGAGCAACAACTTCACTTTCTTCATCGTCATCATCGTCTTCTTCATGTTCTTCAATATCATCGATTCTTTTATTAGATAACTCTAATAAAACCACTTTGATAATTTCATTAAAAACATCTAAGAATCTTTCAATAACTTCTGGTTCAGATCTAGTGTTCAATAACAAAGTAGCCACTTGCAATTTTAAATATGGTAAACTGTGAATATTACTTTCCCCATCAGTGATAATACTTCTGTTAATAAAATTAATCAAATTTTTCTTAGTCATTAACATATCAAAAGAATTTAATTCTAGAAATTCTGGATCAAAAATTGGTCTTGTTCTAAGTTTTTGAACAAATTTTTTATCCAAATTATTATCAATTGACTTATTTGGAATAAAACTCCAAATATCCATATATTTTTTGATTGATAATAATTGAGTAGTGATTTCAAAATTTTTCATCAAAGATTTTGTAAAATCAACTAATGATTTGCATTCATTAAATTTATGTTTAATAAAAGCTTTTGAATATTGTTTACCAATTAAGAACAAAATTATATGAACAGAATTCTCTGGTTCCAAAATATTTGATAACGTGGTGAATAAATTAACTCTTCTATGTCTTGGAATATGATTAAAAGCACTAATGAAACTAGTTAACAAAAATTCAATTTCTTCTAATTGACTACCATTATTTTTAGCATTAAGAGCCAAAGCAGGAATGACTTTTGAAATGGTTTGTTCAATAACATATGTTGAATATTCATCATCTTGTTTAATGGTATAAGCTCCCATAAAAGTGAAGATTGGCATAATTGAATGTAAAATAAATTCTGGTTCTAAAATTGCTAATTCCGCAATTACTAATAATAATTTGTTTTGTAATTGAGGAGAGTTTGATGATCTAATAATCGAAACTAAAACATCTGCTCTAATAGAATTACTTTGCAAAACCACTGAATGTTTGATTGAATTAGAAACACTAATTAGTAAA
Source organism: Saccharomycopsis sp. FM-2023a (assembly GCA_037355385.1). NCBI lineage: Eukaryota > Fungi > Ascomycota > Saccharomycetes > Ascoideales > Saccharomycopsidaceae > Saccharomycopsis > Saccharomycopsis sp. FM-2023a. Next base: position 3,147 of record JBAKFZ010000190.1, read on the forward strand.
CAATTAGCTAAAGATTCTTGAGCGTATAAAACTGGTAAGTTACCATCAGTACCTAAAGTTTCCAAATCGGTCATCAAATTGAATAAATTGAGTAATAATTTGGAATTTGGAATCAAATTGACCCCCACTTTTTCATAAGTTTCAAGTAAGATAATAACATTTTTGAGATGAACTTCTGCTAATTTTGCCACTTCGGTTTTTTTCATTGCTTGTTTGGTATTGGTTGAAGATCTTCTTCTTCTTTTTGGTAAATTATCATCATTATTATTATTACTAGTGGTATTATTATTTTGACCATTATTAAAAAGTTGAAAATTACTGAAAAGTTTTGTAAAAACTTCAGTGGTTAAAGGTAAAGATTGTAAAACTAATAACCCATCGTATAATTCGTTATTTTCATCACTAACTGAGGTTTCAATGATATTTTGGGTTAAAGCAAATTGATAATCTAGTTTTAAATCATTGAAATTTTTAGTTAATTTTTCAATTGATAAGTCAACTAATTGTTGAAATTGACAATTTAAAGATTTTTGTAAAAAAGTTAATGAAGTAATAACTGTGGAAGTTTTCTCTTGAGTTTTTTCAAAATTAAGTAATTCCAAAACATTAGTTTCGAAATATCTGAAATCAAATTTATCAAATTCGCAATTATCTTTCCAAAAATTTCTATTCTCTAAATATTCATTTAAGAAATCAGAATAAATAAAACTTGAAGGGGTTGAATTTTTGATTTTTTTAGTTCCAATGGTAACAACTTTCATCAAATTAATTTTAATGAATGGGATATTAATAATATTTGAATTAACCGCTAAATAAGCTAAAATTATCTTTTTTAAACTTGAACTAGTAAAAACTAAATTCCCAAAAATTTTGAATATTTGATTTCCATCAATAATGATAATGCTTTTATTTTCAATTAAGATTTCTACAAATTTCAAAGAATCTTTTGGACTCAAAACCATTAATTCTTTTTGGTTATTACCAAAAATTGCATCTTTAACAAAGATTTCGTCTTCAGAAAATTTCAACGTTGAATTGCTTTTGAAAATTTCCAAAAATTCAACAGATTTTGATCTAATTAACTTTGAATCATCACAAAATAAAATTAATAAAATTGGGAAAACTGTCATTAGATAATATTTTTCTTTGATTGAGGTCAATAATTCAAAAACTTGGTCAATAGCAATAGATCTAATCAATAATGGACATTGATGAGCAACAGAAATACGAAGTAGAAAACTAACGGTTTGCAAGAGATCACTATTGAAAAGTTTTTCAAGTAATTTGATTTGAAGATCATATTTGCAAGATTCAATATATAATGACATTAATTGTTTGAAACTAGTATTAACTTCTTTACTAACCGTTAAAAATGAGCCTATTTTTTTATCAACAGGTTTCAAATTATCAATTTTAGAAGTTGTTGAACTTTTTTCATCTTCATTGGTATTTGTCTTAACAATTTTTGAACTTTTTTCATTATCAATTTCTTTGATTTCTTCTGGTTTTAAAGAGACTAAAACTGTTTGTAAATTCATCTCCAAACTACTTATTGACAATCCTTGTTGTTCAATTAACAACAAAAATAATTTTTTATTATTTTTAGCAAAGATTTCAATGAATTTGATTAACTCAGATTTATCAGAATGTTTTGGATTCTTACTACTTTCGATCATTTCTGCAATTAAAACTGTTTGAGCATTATTAGAAAGTTTCACACTTTTTATAATATCTTCAATTGATAAATTTAACTTTTGGTAACTATTGTCTCTAATACTTCTTCTCAACAAAGATATTAACAATTTATTGGACGAATCATTGATTATTAAATTTCTGAAAAATTCTGTAATTTCGCCATTACTATTAGTAATATTTAAAATTTTATAATAATTTTTTTTGGGGAAAATGTTTGGAATACCTTGAATAGATTGATACAATTTGATAATAGTTGTGAGAGTGGATTTTTTATTTAATGGATTACTGCAAAGTCCATCTAATAAAGCATCAATTAAATCTAAAGACAATGGATAACTAGCAGACATGACCACAATTAAAGTATTAGCAGCAATTTGGTTTTCTAGTCTCTTTGAAGCTAATAATTTACCAGATATTTTCAAGATTAAACCAGTTAACTTTTCCAAAAAAACTTCATTGGTTGAATTATTACTTAAACTAGAAATTATTGAAGTTACTAAAAATACTAGTTGATTTGAATAAACAAAATTTCTAGTAATTTGACCATCAATATATTGTAGATATAAATTAACAAACTCAATATCATTAAAACCGCCTTTGTTAACTGCTTCTCTAGTTATTAATTTCCCAGCTTTTTTACTTCCAGTTAACCAAGAAAATAATGGGGGTAAAGTTGGAATAATTTGTACAATTTTGAGAAAAATCCTAGTTGAATAATATGGTAAAATTGATAATAAAAATGATTCAGCATTATGAATATGGATATAAAAACGACGAACTAACCATTCAACAGCATTATAACTAGCAGGATGATCCCAATATGATCCCATGATTCTTAAAAAGTTATCAATGGCATTATTTAAATCACGAACTTGTTCTTTTGGTAACATATTTCTATCAATGCTAATGGCAGTTTCCGAAAACAAAGAGTCCTTGAATCGACTGAAATTATGGTTGATATTCATTAAGTCATTTAAAGCTTCTAAAGAATGAGATAAAACTGTTTGATAATCCTGGGTAGCGGCCACTTTAGATTCAAAAATCAACGAGGTAGAATGAAGATTTTGACGCTTGTTTCTGTCCAAGACAGTACTGCCGCTGGTATTTGCAATAGCACCAAGCTGCCCTGCTAAAGACGACATTATAATTAGTGAACTTGGAAGATTTAAAGAAACAGATTGAATTGTTTAAACAAAAAATTTTTTTTTAATATTTTATTTTTTTTTGCGATGAGAAATTTTTCAGAATGCAGGATAATGCACGTGTCATATGATTGAAAAAGCTCAACATCAAATTAATTAAAATCAAAATTGTCACTTTTATCAAACTTGTTAGTACGATCCAATTATATTTTAGACAACATGAAAGGAAAAGGGATTTCCAGTCTTATAAAGAATTCCAAGATCACCAAACCAACTGCTTCAACTGCGCCGAAAAAGCCAATTTCTCGTTATATTACCACAGATGTTACAAATAAAACTCATGATTGGTTTATTTTACCTCATTTGATTCATTCAAAATCTCAAGAAATTTCCACTATATATAATATGGATATCAAGATTTGTTTGAAATGTTTTGATTTGGATGGAACTCTTATAACGACAAGATCAAATAAAGTTAAATTTGCAACTAGTGAAGATGATTGGAAATGGATTTCCAGTAAAGTTCCTGAAAAACTAAGAGAAATCACTAAAAATGAAAACTCATGGATCGTTATTTTTTCGAATCAGGGAGGAGTTGTGGCTAATAATAATAAAAGTAAGTCATTATTAAAATTCAAGGGTAAAGTATCACAAATTCTAAAATCTTTAAATAATCATAAAGTTATGGTGTATGCAGCTCCAAAATTACCTGCCTCGTTGAAAAAAGAATATGAAAATAGTGAGAAGAATCCTTTTATTCTAAATAGAAAACCCAATATTGGAATGTGGGAACAATTATTAAAAGATTTGAAACTTAGTAAAGATGATATTGATTGGGAAAACAGTATCTTTGTTGGTGATGCTGCTGGTAGAAATAGTGATTTCAGTGATAGTGATTTACAGTTTGCAAAAAACATTGGTTTGAGATTCCTAACTCCAGAAGAGTTTTTTTGAAATGTATTGATTATGTATTATAATAAAACGCTTACGCACTTAAAACAAGTAAACTAATAAACTCATTATCTTTATTATCTACAGCATTGCTACTTAGTATCTACCACCTTGGTTCCCACCTTGATGATTCCCACCTTGATTATTCATAAAACCTTGGGCCATTGAAGCAAATTGAGAAAAATTATTCTTACCACCCCCATTTTGATGATTATTTCCACTACCATTACCACTACCCATAAATTGTTGAGCCATAGAAGCATATTGAGAGAATCCTCCAGATCCTCCAGATCCTCCATGATTACCATTTGAACCATGAGATCCATTGCTTGGACCCATAAATTGCTGAGCCATTGAAATGTATTGAGAATAATTATTACCACTACCACCTTGATGTTGTTGTTGTTGACCACCATGACCTCCTTGTTGACTACCAGTAAAGGAATTGATCAAACTTGATAATCCACTACTATTACCACCACCAGTTTTACCACCAAAAGAACTTAATAAAGATGAAATTCCACCAGAACTATTACCACCATGACTACCAGCTGCTCCAGCAGCTAAGGCAGCAGCCATTGGACCTAATGATCCTAAACTTTGACTTCCAGCGCCACCAGTTGAATGACCACTATTTTTCATAAATAATTTGGCTAACATTTGAAATTTACCGGATTGTGAATTATTATTGTTGCCAACAACAGAATTCAATAAAGTTGAACCTAGACCTCTTTCACTTTCTCCTAAAGTTCTATCATTACTAACTGATTCTCCCAAAAGACTGGCCATGGAACTTAATTCACCATCTAATCTTTGAGATAAATGTTGATCTCGATCATTATTTAAACTAGAAGCTTTTTCAAAACTATTGGCAGCTGATTGATAATCTTGTTGTTTCAATTGTAATTCTCCCAAAGCAGCATATGGATAAGGAGAATTAGAATCAAGAGAAAGGGCAAATTGAATATCATTATTGGCATTTTCCAAATTTCCAAGTCCAATATAAGCTCTAGCACGATTGGCTAAAATTTGGGGGTTTTGATCTTCATTAAGAGCTTGATTAGCTTGATTCAAAGCAGTCTGATAATCTTTATTCGAGAGAGCAGATTCAATAAACGACATGGTTGATAAATGGGCAATAATGGCGTTGTTTAAGAGAGTTATTTGAAGGAACAGGTTGGGGTTTTTATGAGAATTTCAGTGAAGCTGATGAGGGGGTGTCATTGGGGTGTCCAGCATACCGTCCCCCAAAGAGCTGAAAGAAATATAGGCTAATACAGACTAAGAAATGAGGAAAAGTAAGAGAAATGGCCTGAGTCTGGTTCTGTTGGGTTGCTAAAGGCATCTGAATAAGTTTTGGGAAGAAAGGTGCGCAAATCAGAGAAAGGCAGTGTAGTTGTCCCACCTTAATTTAACCAGCTATAACTTTTTTTGAAACTTTTCCTTCACAAACTTGTTAAATTAGAACACTGATTATCCACAATTATGGTTAATCATTTATTTCTAAATATAAGTACAAGTTTTAACAATTTGTTGATCCTCCAAAATTGTAATGTACTTGTAGTTTGTCAATAGTAATTAACCTCAAATGTTCAATTGTTTAAATCTTGCCTACATCAACCAAAAAAATGATGAAATTCCAATTATCAAAAAATAGCTTTGAGGAGGAAATATAGCAGATTTGACAATAGTATGAGAAATCTTCAATATGGCAAACTTAAATGTTCTGAAAATTATTTTATTAAAGGAACATGGCAAAACATTAACTCTTGGATAAACAAGATATAAATAAATAAGGAAAGTTCCTATTAGAGATCCATGATGTAGAATAACTGGGGTTGTTATAACAACCGATTGCTTAATTTTTGAAATTAATTGAAGATCCTAAAATCTTAAGTTTTTTCCCTAATTTAAAGCGGTTGTTTTTTCCTTTGAAATGATCCTGACACATTATTTGCAAGGAAATAATCAACAATTAAAACTTTTTGAGTAATCTGTTACCTTATGAATATTGTTTCTTCTACAAATTAACGCCTTTCCGTTCAGCTCAATATTGAAAGTTCTCTAATTTTTGTAAAAATATGATATTCTAATATTATTTAATTAGAATTATTGCAACATTAGTAGATCTTAATATTTACAACAAAAGATATCATATGAAAATAATTTAAATTAGTCTACAATTTTCATAATTGAAAGGTTTTTTTTGTATATATGATTTCAATTTCCATATATGGATATGGATATATCAAAATCACCGAATATCGTTTTAGAGAGTTCAAAGATATTCAAAAGTAAAGGGTGTTATTTTTCTCACTGCAGGGCAGGGTCTGGGATCATTTGAGGATTTTTATTCAATGAATCAAATTAGAAATCCTTGACAGACCCTACTCAATACACATCTCGATCGAGTCTTTCACAAAATATTTCAAATTACTTCAATATCGTTATGCTTAGTTTTGATAAATTCGTAATTTATCGACAGTTATTATAAAGTAGACTAAAAATTGGAAGGTTTGCAAGATACAGTACCCCTTAATTACTTTCTGAAATGTGCAGAGGGCTCCTTGACAAAACTCGAATTAAAAATTAAAAGGCAGATTGACTTAACCGAGATGAAACATATCAATTGAATTACGAATTTTCGGTTAGTTTGTTAGTCGATCGAATTGTCTGAAATTTGCAAAAAATTTTAAGCATTAGCATGTTCGAATTCTTTACTAAAAATAATAAACCTCCAAATTTCAGATATCAAAAATTTACAATCAAATCTAACAAATATAATCAAAAACCTTCAATAAAAATTATAAATTAAACAATTAAAAAAAAATGTAAATGCTATAGTACAATGTTCATAGTGAAAATAAAAATCTCAATAACTTATTAAAAAAAGATTGGTTAAGAATGGGTATCATATGGTACAACTCTTTTCCCGGGACCAGCCAGTTGAAGAGTAACATAAATTAGAAGAGCAAAATAGCAAGATAAGAACAAATTGTAAATAAGTAAAAACTAATTTCTCAAACTTGGAGAATGTCTTTTGTTTGGATTGACCTCAATATCTTCAAAATTTCTTTTTCTGATCATTTCAATATTACTTTCAGTAGTACCAAAAGTTTTATTGTAATCTAAAATTTTTGGTTTAATATTATTTGGAGAATCATAATGAATTGTTTTCATCGGGAAAGATAAATTTTTTTTTAATCCATTTACCAAACTTGCTTCATTAAAAGTTTGAGAAATAGCAGAAGATGGAGGAGTATTGATATCTTCTTCCAAGAATGAAGATGATGATGATGATGAAGAGAAAGAATTGGAAGAAGATCTAGAAAATGATGATTCGCAAGGAGAAGTAATCAAAGATGGTAAAGAAGAAGTGGAATCGAAATAGTTCTTTGGAGTGTAGAAATCACGATTATTAGTAGCAATAAATGGTGGAGGAGATAACATTGGGGATCCAATTGAAACACTATTATTGTTCATAAGTTGGGATAACAAGTATTCATCAGTCGAAGCTCCATCTTTTGGCAAGTTCAAAATATAGCTAGTAACAAGGAAAGAAGCAGAACGATTTTGAAAGGTTGGTAAGAAATCCATAAGATTGACTTTTAATGGATTCAAAGATTCTTTTTTGATAATGGATATATCATTAGTGATGGTTGACAAGATATTAGTTTTAGTTTCAAAATAAGCAGTGAAGTTATACATGGATCTCAAGAACTTCTGGAAAGTTTTTGACTTATTATACTTATTGAAAATAAGTTTCTTTTCGATATTAATGGAGTTGTTGAAAATTAATAAAGCAATTTTTCTAATATTAGTTAAATCAACATTACCAACACAATGTTTCAAACAAGGGAAATTGAATTCAAAAGTTTGTTCTCTCATGATTTTTTTTATTTCTAACTTTAATAAATCTGATTTTGCCATTGAAGCATATGTTGAATCTTGTAGAACATTAGCAGCCATTAAGATACAAGTGATAGCTTTCAATTCATTATCAAAATAAAGAAAAGATCTTTCATGAAAAGTTAGTTCTGCAAAGAAAATTGATAACTTGAATAGTTCTTTATTAACAATAACATCTTCAACGTTTAATAAACTAGTTTCAATAATTTCATGAATAGTTGGAATATGAAGATTCCAATTCAAAGTTTCAAGAACTTTCATTTCTAACTGACAAAAATGTTGAGAATTCAATTCAAGATTATTATTAAATGGAGAACATTTACACATTTGTAAAAAATCACTCATTTCTTTCAAAGTAATAACTCCTGATTTATCATCATGAAGTTTACTGGAAATCCAAAGGCAAGTGATAGAAATGCAAACAGCTTCAACAAAATCATCAATAGTTTGTTTGGAAGTATATTGATCTAATAATTGGATAGAGTTAAAAAGGGTTAATTGAGATAATCTCAAAGAATAATTGATGCTAATCAATTTATCAATGATTTTATTTCTAATGTTCCAAGTGTAATAATGTTGGGAGTCCAAGGCGGCAACGTCAATCAAAGAAGTGTCTAACAAATCATGATGATGATCAGAGATTTCAGGGATATAGTCGATTCTGATTTGGGAATTTAATCTGTCGACCAATGAAGCAGCCATGATTTGAAAGAAGAGAAGGAAATAAGATCAACAAATGAATGAGAGTAGATAAGAAGATGAACTTATGAAGAAGAAAGAAAAGAACTATGATAATATGAAACTAAGGGAGGGAGAGCCCCAGGTATTTATATAAAATGTTTATTAGTCTAATCTGGGATTGTGTGGTGATTTTTTGTTCTGCGATGTTGTTTAAATTTATGCTTGCATTACATGACGTGTTTATTCCTGCAGGCTGAAGCTGCCTTTGAAAACCTTAATTTCGGTCCCTCAACACACTCAAATTGTAACGTTTTTTAATGTTATATTACAATAGCATTAAAACTGAGATATTGACGAATAATTATCAAAAATGAAACGATACACCAATGTTTAATCGTGACTCTTTACCAATAAAATACATCTTGTAAAAAATTTGTCGTTGGGGGCTTAACTGACTAATAGCGATTAATTAATGATTAATCAATAATTAATGCGATGCTCAACGTTGCATTCATCGAATTCATCAACAACCATTCGCTAATGTTCGAGTGATTAATCGAAATCAAACAAAACATTTTCTAAATGTCAACTAACTCCCACCCGCCTCCCTACCTACTTATTGTTACCATATCTAACAATCCTGAGGGACAACTAGACTAAAAAAAGAGCTCCTTTGATAGCCACATATCACCAGCTTATTCTCCTTCCGATTCCCACGTTAAATTTAAGGTATACTGATATTCAAACATTCTGTTAACTCGACTGTCCACAACATTTCAAAGTTTTGATTTTATTTGACTATTGACAATGTGGTGTGTGAGTCCCCCCTTCTATGAATGCTTTCCTTTAAAGTCCCCTATTAAGCAAACAATTTGCACCAACATCCCAAGATAAGCCAACTTACTTGAGTGTTAATTAAACTATGCGTAGTTTTTAACTTTTTGACAGTAGTATTGAACGTTTATTCTAGCATCTATTATTTTAACCTAGTATTTATCAAGGTCCATTCAATGTTCCAATTTTCAAATGATTGTACCTAATTTAACCTTTAAATTAATTAAAAATAGAGAAAAAGTGAGTCATGTAATAATTTACGAAATTTGATATTGTTTAATATTTAATGATTTATTGATAAACACCGTCAAATTAATAAAAATTGATATTCATTCAAAGTTTAATTTGACCCTTGAATTCTTCTATTCTACTTACAGACAACAACTCAACTTTATTCTCTCCACTTTTCATTAAGAATACTGGATTTAAAGTTTATTCGCAAATTTCAGCGGAAAGTGTAAAAACTATTACTTAGAACAGTAACAATCAATTTTTTTTGTATATGAATCCTATCAAAAAAAAACACGCGACTTGAATCCAATCAATGGATCCTACACCACAATCACTATTCCTATTATTGAATACCAACGTCCCAATTCTCTTTCCTTGTATAAAGAATAACTTTATAACTTCTTAATATTGATTTTGTGCCAGTTACTTCTATTATCATTTTAAAGCTTCAAATTTTTTTTTCTTTCCTATTACGCAAAAACTTTCCGCGGCGCATATCAAATTTGTCAATACTTTTCAATCTTCAACATTATCCCGTTAACATTTTATCAAAAATAAGCTTTATGCTTTAATTATTAAAATCGTTATAAAAACCTTTTAAAAATAGGTAACAGTGCTTCAGGTATCTTCCTGTTTTGCAAGAAGGAGTTCCGCAAATTGATACTTCTGGACAATCTGACGATTTCTTCCAAGCAAGGCAGGTTATAGTAACATTTTTACGCCCCTTACATCACCCAAAGATTTCATTGATCTCTTAAGTAATAATAGAAATAAGTCTCTATAGTTCTAAACTATTGTTGATACTTATTTACAAAAATAACGTGTTATCTACAATGGATGACATAAAATTCTAATCCCGGTTAGCCTTAAACTTGATAGAAGCCACAAAATAAATCAATTCATCAATATTAAAAAATCTCTCAACCTTTTCTCATTAACAAATAAAATCTATCAAACTAGCCTTTTTTGACATCATTAATTAAGAAAGAACCAGGAAGTATTCAGATTCTGTGGTATTAACCTGAATGCCGTATAAAATTTCTGACCAGATTGAATTTAAAGGAATTTAGGGGTTTGAGGCTATATGTAAGGAGGGGTTTTCAATATCAAAAAAAAGGAAATCTATAACCACCACAACTATGAACTTTTCAAACGGCTATTTACAGATTGAGTGAGTGCCAGAAACAGTCTCCTTTTTTCGTTCGAAGTTTCATTGAAACATTTTACAAAAATAAAAGTAGTCAATTAATTTATTAGCCATAGATGTCTGAACAGTGAATGATACAACTAGTTTATAAACATAGCAGATCAATTTCAATTAATTGCTGTAGTGCTATAGTCAAGACTTTTTAACAATAAGCAAACATGAATTTTGACATTATTCTTGTTGTCAATCATTTTTACTATTCAGTGACATTTCTGTCTTAATTAATCATGAATTTTAAGACATTGATCATCATGTCTGAAAAAGTTAAGTTGAGAAGAATTGAAATATAAAAAATAGTAATTCAACTTGACAATGGCGTTTAGAATGCCTAATGTTCACGTAATTGGAAAATTTTCACTAGTGCCAGTTCTAAAATTTGGCATAACATGAAACTTATTCACAGTCACTCCTTAAGGGATAATCTGTACCCGAATCAGCAATTAAGAAATTTTTCGTTGAGTTTATAAATAGATAATGATCAGTGAGTGATACTGGAGCGTATTCTCGCTCATATGGACCAGGTTGGTGCTTTAAATTAACTTTTTGAAATTGTAAAACTAAAAAATTTTGAGCTCGTATTTGACAGGACAGGATTGCCTTATTAGGCGCATGTCCCAAGTAATTGTCGCTGTTGCATTACAATTGGGCCGAGGATGATTTAAATACACAAACTATTCAATAGATAAATGAATTTTACTAAGTAAATAAGATTATTATCATCATCATCATTCTTGGTTGATGACTAATTTTTTCATTAATTAATATGATTCTGTTAAACCCTCTCGGTATTGACTTATAACCTTTCATTTTTCAAACTAAAATTGTATCAACCGTGATACATTAATAAAACCCTCAACCGTGATACATTAATAAAACCCTCAAAAACGTTGATTGAAACCTGAAGGCAAACTTTACCACTTTCTCTGCAACATTTACACTATTCCGGGTTGGAGTCTAAAACGTTGATAGCTCCTTCCTTTTTTCTCAAATTTAAAGGATCGATCAACTTCAATCTAGATCTTTAGCTCAAGCACCACGGGTTATATGTTTTAAGTAAAATTCTGCCTCAATAATCCTTGAGTTCATTTATTCTAATTTTTGAAACAAAGCTACCAAGATAGTGTCTTAGGACACTCGGTTCAATAAATTGCGTCAAATGTTTCTTATTAGTATAATTAAACAACACTTAAAAATTTCCTTTTTGAACTAAATCAATAAAAAAAAATTCACCTTAAGAATCTCTCGATTCTATTAACTTTATATTTTAATGAATCGTATTTGAATTAATTTGTTCAAATTTGTTTTATCAATAATATTGAGTTTAATTGATTTTTATGTTTCAAAATTCAGATGAGTTGTTTGAAATGGTGGAAATTTCTAATGGAGGCCTTTTGGATTACTGGAAATACTTCATTATTCCCAAATATTCTCTAGACATCTATTCGTCTTTACTCATTTTTGACTAGGAATAAATTCATTGTCTGATGGATATTTGACTAAAAAGTTATGGTTGGGACTGACGTTTCTTCAACAGAGTCAACATCAACGAATAACCCAGAAGGATTCTACTTTTTGGAATTGATTTCTTTTTGCCGATAAGGTATGTACCAATTTAATCAAGAAACAAAAGAACCAAATCTAAATGACTAAGATCAGTTTTAAACTTATCGAAAAATGAATACTAGTTTCTCTGGGACTTCAAAGAGATTTATAGATTATAAAGTTCAGTCAAATCTTTATCCTTGCTGACATTTACAGTTTTTAATCTAAGAACCCCAATTGAAGTCTTGATTTTTTGCTTCCGTTGGTACATTGTTTTCTTCAATCTTTATTTAGTCAATTTTCAAAGGAAGGAACAATTAAAAAAATAAAATCTGTAAAGAGGAAGCTCTTTTAAAAAATCAAATCATTGAATAAGCTTGAAAAGAAAGTCATTAGCATCTATCAATTCTTTGTACCAGGAAGCTAGTCGAAATGGAAAGGCATTGCTAAATTAATTCACAAATCCTCTGTTTTGATAATCAAGTTATCTTTGAAACATTTATGACAAATGTAATATCTATAATGCGATTTTTACGTTGATATTATTCAGTTACGTCTTTAAGATTACAAATAGTTAATAAGTACCAAAAGTAACTTTGTCAGATATGATGAAGGTACAATAACCGTTCCACGTCAACTAGTCTTATGATGAATCAAATTGATGGGATTCTTGAATTGCTTTGATAGTAGAAAAGCTTTGCAACTTATAATAACAACCAGTTTCAAATTTGCGTGACAGAATAACTCCCTAATATCTTTGTTTTCAATGCTTCATAATCATTTGATACTAGCGCTAAAGTCCTTCTAATGTTCAGTTATTGCATAGCTTGTTAGGGTACCAACAGACTCACTTAGTTAGAACTAATTTCGAAACATACAAACTACTTGTATCAAACGATTTACCTTTCAATACAACTAAGAAAATCATATTACATTACACCGCTCTTCAAACTAGTCTTTTAATGATCAATATAGATTAATTAAAAGATATTGACAACTTGAACCATGCCAAATCAATTAGATTATTGATTAATTCTATCTACATATAGACGTAGACACGTCACCATATAATTGGGAGCTTGTAGTATTTACTATGAGTTATAGATATGAAAGTTTTTTTGAAAAGACAAATAATGTTTTTTGTTGTATAAGATATAAAATTAAGAATATTACAAGGGCGCAACCGTGTCACTTTTTAAATAAGGGCGCAACTTTAAAAATCAAAATATTTTAAAGCAATAAGTTAAATCTATTTTAAATAGGCCCTTGACTCATTAACAATGAAAGTGGTATACAATGCTACCGATGAAAAACGAATATTGATCAAAAATTTTCATGATTAATCACAAATTCAAACGAATATTTGATAAGGTAAGAATTTTTACACACAATATTGAGTAAAGTGTGCCACTTAGCAGACCTGTTAAATAGATTATTTATGTGGAGTTTTTATATTACTGTAGTAATCATTACTTTGATGTTGTTCAAACACTCCAAATTTCAACATGCAAGTTGTTCCAAGAAGTTACAAGCTCTCCATAATAAGCGCTAAATTCGCGCCTAGACACACAAGATTTTCTGGCAAAAGTTTTTAGCTGCTCATATGAGCATATGCACTATTGAATTAAAAAATTACGACCCTGTTAGTTACCGTATCTGTTTAAACTCCTAGAAATTTCTGGGTTTTGATAGAAATTCACTTTATTCATTACTGATTTAGCAAATACCAATAAAAAAAATTACTAACAAGTTTTCAACCAAAAATGCGTAAATTATTTCAATGAAAATTAATATTAGTAAGCCTTTCCGCACAATCAACCCCTTCCCCCTGCTCATCTCCGATCAACTCCGGATTACTAACAACATTTATCAATATCAATGAAAATTCTTTCAAACAATCCCACAGAACTCCACCCGTTGGTTTTACTTTCCTCGTTAATCGTACAATAAATATTCTTTAAATAGACAACGTTTTGCTGTTAATAAAAGTTATATTTGAAAAAGTCATCAATTAAATCCAATTCAATTTCAAAATGTCAATTCAACCATTATTCAATCCTTATCAACTTACTGAAGATATTTCTCTCTCTTCTCATATTGTTTTTGCTCCTTTAACCAGAATCAGAGCTGCTAGTTTCACTGATCCAAGTGATTTAAATTTGGAACATTATAAGATTAGAGCTGAATATAATCCAAAGACTTTACTCATTTCTGAAGCTGTCACTTTATCTAAAAAAGCCAGCGGTGCTTATATTCCACATCTTTATACTGATAATCAAATCAAAGGCTGGAAAAAAATTACTGAATCAGTTCAAAAAGCAGGTGCTTATTTTGCAATTCAAGTTACTGCTGCTGGTAGAGTAGCAGCTCCTTCTCTTGTTAAAGCCAGTGGGATTAAATTGGTAGGACCAACTGAGGATGGTTTCCCCACTGAAGAAGCTCGTCAAGCAGCTGAAAAAGAAGGAGTTAAGTTACATGGATTAACTAAAGAAGAAATTAAAGAATTTGCTGAAGATTACAAACAGGCGGCTAAAAATGTTATTGAAACTATTGGTGCTGATATTTTAGACTTACATGCTTGTAATACTGCTTTAATCCATCAATTTTTGGATGAAGAAGCTAACAAAAGAACTGATGAATATGGTGGTAGTGTTGAAAATAGATCAAGATTTTTATTTGAAATGTTAAATGCTGTTCTTTCTGTGGCTCCACAAAAAAAAGTAGGTGTCAGATTTTCTCCATGGTATGAAGCTCCAGGATTCTCTAGTAGAACTGATGATCAAGTCAAGTTATATGATTATATTTCTAAAAGATTACAAAAAGATTATCCAAATTTAGCTTATGTCAGTATTATTGAACCAAGAATTACCTCTGATAGAGATAATAGCAATAGTAATACTGAAGCTAGTAATGATTTATTCTTCGAAAATTGGAAAGGTACTATTATTACTGCTGGTAATTATTTGGCAATTCCAAGAGAAGAATTAGCTAAAGAAATTGAAAAGAAAGGTGACAGAACTTTATTTGCTTTCGGTAGACCAACTACTTCTAATCCTGATTTGATTTATAAATTAAAGAATGATTTACCTTTAACTCCATATGATAGACCGACTTTCTATTCCATTAACAATTGGGGTTATAATTCTTTTGGTACTCATGATAAAGCTGGAATTAGTGAAGAAGTCGCCAAAGCTCAAAATGCAAAACCGCTTTTTTAAATAGAATCCTTTTATTCTTGATTTGATGAATTAATCTATCATAAATTTAGAGCAAATATTATATAATGTTTAGATAACAAAATGAGGTTTATATAAATAAAAAAATGTTGTATGATATTGCACCGCCACACAAATTGCCACAAACAAATTCCCTGACAAAATCAATTTCGCAAGCTTGTTATTGAAAACTATTGATTTATCGTAGAATTGATAATGTTATATGTTGAGCTGTAGTTTGTAATGTGTTGTCTACATTATATTCGTTGATAACTATTATTGTTTATTAATGAAAGAATGTCTTAGAGAATAAATGTTGGGAAGGAACTGGTTAAGGAAGTAATGCTCATTACATGGGTAACAACTTTGAATGTTAGACAGTGGTGTTCTGATTCAAATTAGTCAAAACACATGAAAACCATGCGATACTATAAATGTTTCTTATTCTCTGGATGTGTCAATTTATAAATGTTACAGAATTAAAAGCCATGCAATATGTGGAGTTATTGCTTAGGAAATGTCAAGACTAAATGAAAAGACAGAAATTAAAAGCAGTTGATGATCAGGCTCGACTTAACTCTTTAGCTTGATCATGAGATATTTATCAAAAAACAACAAAATCCCTTTATTAAGGATCATTCAAATAAAGCCTTTGAAATTTAAAATTACATTGTCAGACCAAACAAAAGACACAAGAAGACCGTTGTGTGGAGATCTTGAGGTGAGACAGATGTTGGTTATTTTTGTAATGATTATTGTTTGATCTACAATCAGGAAAAAGTGGATCCATAAATAGGAGAGTTGAATATAAAACCGCACTAGAAATTAATCATTGAATTAATTTGATTCAATTGGACGTTAAGTTTGTAAATTTAAACAGTGATTGATGAATGTTGATAAGTGATACTTCTCAAATTATGTGCTCTGTATTTATATTTATTAAAAAGGATTGTATATTGTACTTAATCATTTTTTTATACAATCACACTAAAAGTTTTTGTTGATCTTTTCCAATTTCAAAGGCGCTGTTTTTTATTGTTTTTTGTTATCAATCACGAAATTTGATATTGCTGTGCGCCCCTTATAAAAAAAACAGATTCTCCTTTTTTGAAATCCCAAAAATTAGCGTGTGTCAAAATAGAGCTGGTACCCCATTCCTTCCGTACCCAATAAATATAGCCCAATATCTCAAGTAGATTTCAAATTCTATAATCTAGTCTTTCAATCTCATTCCATTCCTTATTTTTTCATAATGTTGGGCTTATTATTTAGAAAATATTCCAATAATAATAATAACCACTCATCCATTACCAATAATAAAAAAAAGAAATCTTCTAATAATAAGAAGAAATCAAAATCCTCTTCTTCTAAAAGAAACTCTGCCACTTTATCCTCTTCATCTAATAATATCAAATTAAAAATTGGTAGTCCTCAATTAGTTTCCAATTTAAATGATACCAACACTCAAAAAATTTTAATCACTAAATTCAAATCTCCAAGTAGAATTGATATCTTAACTGATGATAATCAAGATGTTAGAGATTTGAAAGATCCATTCGAAGAATTTAATAAAAAATTCAACCTAATTGATGTTCAAAATGATGATAATAATAAACCCCTTATTCAAAATCTTGATTATAATAATAAAAATATTAAATCAACAGTTTTGTCAACTTCCAAAAACAATAATTTGAATATTCACTCTCCTTTAACTCCAACTACCATTGTCTCTCAATCAACCAACAAAACCGCTAATCAACTTTTATTGAATAATAGTGACTCGTTATTTAGTCCAACTTCCACCGCAATCAGCTCTTTTGCTCATAACTTACAATATAATACTAGTAAGATATTTCATACTAGAACAAATACTTTGTTCTCAGTAGGATCTGATGATTCTTATACTACCACTACTAAACAACAAAATAATCATAATATTTCTATTATTTCAAACATTGATACCACAGTTAATGATGATGATGAAAATGACAAAAGTAATTCAAGAACTCTTGATCCATTAAATAACGGTAGTGATCAACATTTTTCTCTGACTATGGATTTGTTATCATCAATCAATAATGTGGAAGAAATTAAAGATGATAAAAACGGTCAAAAACAATTAGTCAGAAAACTTAGTTGTCCAAAATTATCAATAATGAAAAGTAAAAATGAGCTAAACAAAACCAAGGTTAATAAAGAAATCACTAAACATGAATCAACTGATTTTAATGAATATGTTGATAATTTATTTGATTCAAAATCAACTAATAATTCTCATCGTCATGTAAAATTTAATTCAATTTATAATTCAATCAAATTAAAAAAT
The DNA here is from genome assembly GCA_037355385.1 of Saccharomycopsis sp. FM-2023a. Lineage (NCBI taxonomy): Eukaryota > Fungi > Ascomycota > Saccharomycetes > Ascoideales > Saccharomycopsidaceae > Saccharomycopsis > Saccharomycopsis sp. FM-2023a. The sequence goes on from JBAKFZ010000190.1 coordinate 20,880, forward strand.
GAAAGTATTTCTTCATCATCTTATAATCCACAAATCTTACAACAAAATCAATCATCATCAAATTCTTCAACTTTTAGTTCAGCTTTAAGTCATAATAGATCTTTATCTTCAAATAATAGACAATCAATGGATTTGAAAAGAAAAATCCCTGAAAGTTGGAAAATTGAATTAGATAATGATAAATATGAGTTACTAGATGAAAAAGCGATTGCTTCACCGTTAGATTGGAAATTTATCGAAGCTTAAATTAATTTCAATTCTCTTTTTTTAAAATAATAGCTTAATTCCCCACACTAATCAACTACATTTTATGCCATTTTACTGCTTTACTTTTCCTGTTCCATGTTTATTTTTTTGCTTTGCTAAAGGTCTTGAGACTTTTGTTTCGACTTTTTAGAATACATTTCAATCAATCACATCGTTAGCTATTTCTTATATAGGTTTTTATTTTTTTTACATGTTTCTTTTTGGTTTTAATTATGTGTTGGTAAAATACTTAATTTACTGTTTTTTTGTTATAAATTTATTTAATTTTCAAATTGCTGTAATCTGATATTTTCATTCTTACAAAGAATGAATTTGCTGATGAACTAAAAGCTAATAATGGAATGTTCGGAATCCTGAATTATTTATTATGAGGAAATATTTCTTGGTGGTTTGAAAATGAAGATGAATATGAAAAAGTTGATTATTGCATTGTGGACCTATTTTTCTCAGTGCTGACTAGTTGCTGTAGTGTATATATATATATATATATATATATATTAATGAAAGCCGGAGCTTTTTCTTGAGTTGTCAGTTAAAGATTATTTTTAACATTATTATCTGTATTTATACTGATATTGACAATGATACTCGATTGTTATATGTATTATTAGGCGTTTTGTACCCTATCTTAAATAGTACTTCATTAACTCATAAAATATCAATAGCTACAACTATTAATTTTTGAAATTTTATAGAAAAATAGAACAATAACAAGTATTAACGTACAGAATAAAACTATAACATAAGATTAAAAATCCAATATAAGTCTTATTAAGAGGATTCTTCAACACTATCGATTCCTATAAACCATTCAAAGTCTTTATAGATCTCTTGATTATACTCAATGATAGGGTTATCTCTAATGTCAATACGACCCAAAATTCTCAAATTTTCAAAATTTTTTAAAACTGTAATAAAATTTTCATCAACATGTAGAGTTTCTAAGGTCACTAAATCTTCCACATTTTCTAGTTTTCTAATCTGGCTTGTATTAAGATACAAGTGTTTCAAAGTTCTCAAATATAATAGATTTTCAATTTTTGAAGTTAAATTTTCTGATAAATCTAATTTTTTTAAATTAATTAAATAATCTAAATTATCAATTTTTTTGATTTTAGTGTAACTTAAAATCTATTTCTTTTGAATTAATTGAATAATCTAATCTAATTGAATAATCTAATCCACCAATTTCATAAATTGAATTTCTATCTATGTGTAAAACTCCTAACTTAGTTAATTTTTTTCAAATTCTCAATTTTTTCAATTTCATTACAACGTAAATGTAACACTTTAAAACTTTTCAAATCTTCTAAATTTTAACAAGTTGTTAAGGTTTCCAATCTTAGTCATTTGATTATAACCTAAAGCTAAAGATTCCAAATTTGTTAAAAAATCTAGATTATCAACTTCTGATATCGAGTTTGTTAATAAATTTAGTTCTTCTAAGTTAACTAAGTTATTTAATCCACTACTTTTATTAATATCATTTTCTGATAAGTCTAGTTTTTTTAAAGTAATTGAATTATCTAACCCACCAATTTCATTAATTTTATTTTTTGATAGATCTAATTTTTTCAAATTAATTAAATAATTTAACCCACCAATTGCATTAACTGAACTTCCTCTTAAATCTAACGTTTCTAAATTCGTTAAATCTTCCAAATTCTGAATTATTTTTATCTGATTACAACTTAAATGTAATTCTTTTAAATTTTTCAAACCTTTTAAATGTTCAATTTTTGAGATATTATTACTTCCAAGATCTAAGTGTTTCAAATTCTTCAAATTTGATAAATCATTGATTTCAACTATTCGATTTTCGAATAAGTATAAAGTTTCCAACTTTAATAAATTGTTAAGATTTTCAAATTTGCTGATATGATTATCACCTAAAGACAAAGATTCTAAACTTTTTAAATGTTCTATATTATCAGTTTTTAAAATTGAATTTCCTGATAAAATGAATTCCTTTGAATTAATTTGATAGTTTAAATTATCAATTTTGGGAATTGAATTTTCAGATAAGTCTAACTTTTTTAAAATAATTACATTATCTAATCCATCCACCGACTTCATTAACATTACTTTCTGATGAATTTATTTTTTCTAAATTGATTGAACATTCCAATTCACTGATTTCATTAATTGAGTTTCTTTCTAAATCCAAAATTTCTATCTTTTTGATTTTATTAAAACTTAAATATAATTTTTTTAAATTTTTTAAACCTTCAAAGTTTTCAATTTTTGTAATTTTATTTTTTCTAAGATCCAAGTGCTTTAAATTAATCAAATTTGACAAATCATTGATTTCAACTATTTGATTTTTTTAAAATATTAAAGCTTCTAATTTTGATAAGTTATTAAGGTTTTCAATTTTTGTGATTTCATTATTGGAGAAATTGATAAGCTTTAAGTCATTGTTATCTTTGAACTTGTAAATATTTTCAAATTTACAATCGACCAAAACCAACTCAATTAGATCTTTGTCAAAATTAAATCCAATCCACACCTGGTTTCATTCCATTACCAAAATACATCTAACCTTCAAAAATCAAAAGTAATTTTGATGTCTTTGATTGGGAACTATCAAAAGAAGAGTTGGAAAGTCTAACCCATGATGATCAGTACTGGGTCTCTCGCCCAAATTGGGATTCTTCCAAGAATGATTAATTTGTAGTCAATTAAGCAATTCAAATTATTCATTGAATAGTCTAGAAATTTTCAAGTTTTGATAATAGGTTTGTAGTGGCATCAAAAGGAAATTAAATATCAGTTTTATAAAAATTAAATGAGATGACAAGAAAGTTGCATTTCTGTTGATTTAAAATTTTTTGCTAAGGTACAAGTACGTGTACTGCTATAATTGTATGAGCCAGAATAACAAAAATCTAGGTTAATCTAAATAATAGTACATTAAAACATAATTACAAAATCTGCAACAATTATTGCGTTAAACATATTTAAAATCTTCAAAAAATTTCAAAAGAACATCAATCATAAATGACCCATGAGCTTAGCATACTAAAATGGCACACCGGGTAACATCCAAAAAATATTTTTTTTGGTCAACGAAAATTATTCATCAAGTTTTGAATTACTTCAAACAAGGAAATCAAATCAAAACATTAATAATATTTAATTAATCATGTCATCCGACGATATTGATTTTAGTGGACTCAAAAAAAAGAAGAAGTCTACCAGTAGTACTCCAGTTGGTGATGAAGCTACCGCTGCTGACTCATCGGAAAATCCAGAAGATCTTTTTGGAGGATTAAAGAAAAAAAAAAAGAAGAAATCAAAGAGTCCATCAGAAACCGAAGAAGTTGAACAAGGAATTGAAAGTCTTGGGTTAGGTCCAAAAAAGAAGAAATCTAGTAAGAAAAAGAAGAGTGAAGCTTCAAATTTTGATAAAGAATTAGAAAAAGCTGGTTTGGCAACTATAATCAATGAAACTGATAAAGAATCAAATACCAATAATATCAATAATAGTGAAAGTTTAGCAAGTTCAACAGATGAAATTGATAGTCATCATAATGGAAAAGTCGTTATTGAAGATGATAATCTTTCATATGAAGCATTATTAGAACGATTTTTCAAAGTCTTAAAAGTAAATAATCCCGAATTAGCTGGTGAAAGATCAGGTATCAAATTAAAAATCCCTCCTCCAATTGTTAGTAGAGAAGCTAAAAAAACCATTTTCTCTAATGTTAAAGAAATTTCTCAAAAATTACAAAGAGATCCAGAACATGTTATTCAATATTTATTTGCCGAGTTAGGTACTTCTGGTTCAGTTGATGGTAAAGAACAATTGATTATTAAGGGTAAATTCCTACAAAAACAATTGGAATATGTTTTGAAGAAGTACATTTTGGAATACGTTACTTGTCAAACTTGCAGATCAATCAATACTAAATTGGTTAGAGAAAATGCTAATAGATTGTTTTTCTTGGTTTGTAATAGTTGTGGATCAACTAGATCTGTTAGTTCCATTAAAACAGGTTTCCAAGCTCATGTTGGAAGAAGAAAGAGAACTGCCTGATTTTTTAATATTTAATTTAGCAATGATAATAAAACATTTAATTTTTATTCAAGGATTGTAGAAATATTTGTTACTATTTTGAGCCCAAATTTTTTGTATTGTTAAGTATAGTTAACGTTAGCTGGTGATGATTATAAAGATAATAAAGAAGATAATATTGAAAGATGTATTGAAATAATAAAATTTCAATCAAATAGAATAGAAGAAAATTGAAAAACACAAG
>JBAKFZ010000191.1:0-25297 GCA_037355385.1 Saccharomycopsis sp. FM-2023a
ATAACAAAAAGACCAGAATTATCCCAAGACATTTACAATTAGCCATTAGAAATGATGAAGAATTAAACAAATTATTAGGACATGTTACCATTGCTGAAGGTGGTGTCTTACCAAACATTCAAGCCTCATTGTTACCAAAGAAATCTGGTAAACCAAAAGCTTCCCAAGAATTATAAGTTTCTTAAATATTGTTTTCTTGTTTATGGTTTGTTTTGGGTGTTTTTAATCTTTTGTATTTTCGGTTTATAATGCTGATAATATATTGTGTATATTAGTTTCTTAATCTATGACCTTTAGTTTCTCTATAATTCAGTCCTAATAATTATTATTTATTTGTAATCGCCTTGTATCGTTTGTAATATTGTTTACACTTGAAAGATTTATCAAAAAAAAGGAACCATGAAACCTTGAACTAAAATTAGTTGTAAAGAAATTATTTATAGTACTCATAAGTTGTAATCATGAAGAGTCTTTGTTATCAATATAACTAATCATAAGATATTAACTTTTTTTAACACACCAAAAAGACTTTAACATTACTGTTGTGGTTGTTGTTGTGATTGAATATCTTGACCTGGCTGTTGATTATGTTGGTTGATATTCTGCTGATTATTAAAATTATTGTTATTATTGTTATTGTTATTATTATTGTTGTAATTGTTTCTGTTGTTATAATTTCTGTTATTATTATAATTCTTATTATTATAGTTTTTATTACCATAATTATTCCTGTTTTGATATTTACCATCATTTCTTCTGCTACCAAAACGATCATTATTTCTATTTCTATTATTCTTTTGTGAATCATAAACTTGTTGTTTAGCAGCATCCATCACTTCATTTGGCAAACGTAAATATTTGATATGATTACCACGAATATAGATTTCTGGAAGTTTGAAGAAATCTTCTCCGTTAGCCAGTGATTGAATAACCTCTTCTAAAGTGAGATTCATCCATGAATCGCACATAACAAGTTTCCCATTAAGGGTTTCACCATTTTTTAATTCCACCAAAATTGGTTCACCTTTGGCTGATGTAAGTAAATATAATGGAAGCTGAGATTGGTTAGTAAGAAGAGGTCTGAGGTGAAAATGATTTTGCACATTAAAATACATACCATTGTTCAATTGAAGTTAATTTAGTCAGCTTTGATCGTTGATTATTGGGTGATCAAGTTTTTTTTGGTGGTCAAAAAGTGGTTGGTTTTGCTTTTAACTTACCCGCAAATTGGATCACGGGCACACATTGAATGTTGTAAACCCTGTTTTCGATACTATTGAACCTAAACTCTGCAAAATGTTAACAAAATATCTGTAAGTACTTAAAAATAGTATCCAGGTGTAAAGCTGTATTTTAAATACTCAACTCTGAAAACTAAAAATTGGCCTCTTTAGTTCTGCTACAAGGGGTTTAAAAATACACATTTACAGAAATGAAAATCACGTCAAAAAAATTGCCACAATGCAAAGATAAGAAATGGTAAAGTAAAGGAGGAAACTCGATTAGTTCTATTAATAAAAAACAACTGCTTTAAGTTTTATCGATCTAAGTAACTGATAAACATTTGATGAATTTTTTTGAAGGGGAGGAGAAGATCATCATGATTAATTAAATTCTAACTTTGGTTTAATTTTGAGTGGAACACTTGAAAGTTCTTCGTCTTGGAACCGGGGTTTGTTGCTAACAGTTATATATTGTAGCGATTGACTGTCAACTTTCAGTTTGTAATTTGAGAGGGTTAAATTAATTATAAGCCGATAATCAATCTGTTTGGGAATATGTAGAAATTAAGGAATACTGATAAGCTGATTAATATTGTAGCCTAGCACAAAAAACAGTAATCTCAACACTCAAGCTACTAATTTTCAAAAAAACTTGACAGAGAGGGTGCAGTCAGCACCCATATACTGATTACCATCTAAACCATCAGGCTTTCCCAACTAAAATTGATCATCCATAAGAAAATGGTGGGGTTGCTAATATCCGCAATGCTCCCAGCATGGCATCCGGAACAAGTCGCTCCGCGCATCACGCTTTTGCCACTGATTATAAATTTAAGGAGGTTTTTTTCCTCACTTTTTTTTCCTTCCAGCAACCCTTGTTTTGAACCAGCCAACTACCCCGTTCATTTTATCCATCTATTTTCAAATCGTCGACCCGTCAAAACCCCATTTATAATAATCATTTTCAACCATGTCTAGTGTTACGGAACCAGAAAATGAATTGAATGTCACGAATTCTGCTTCAAATAGTTTGGATCAAGAGGAAGGAAATTTTTTTTTTGTGGAATTATGGGAATCAATCTTTACTCCAGGCACCTCCCCTGCCTTGTTAAAAGCTACACATGGCTCTTTCATCATCCTCATTTGCCTCTTTGTGCTGTTAATAGTCATGAGCACCCCTGCCATCCGATTCCACTTCATCAATCTCTTGCTTCTCACCTTGGTGTTCTACGGGGTGGTTATTTGGTTTGTAAGAGAGTTGGAGGCAGTGAAGCTGGACGAAGCGTCTAAGAAGAAACAATAGAAAATTCCGCAAGCTTGCAGATACTTGCATGATCAGTGCCTCTAACCCGATTTTTGGTGCACACTATATAAAGACGCGGCTCCCCCGACTTTTTGCAATGCAAAAAATTTCGTCCAAGGAGTTGGAGCACCGGTCTTGTTGTTGGTCACGTGTATTCTTCCATCTCATTATTCATCCTTAGGACTTTATTCAGTTAACAGTTCTAAAACTCTTAGTGTATTATATATTCTTCATCTAATAAAGGTTAATAAATCAATATGTCCCTTCAGTTACCGTCCGCAACCCTCAATTATGTTGATCAAGATCATTCCATCAATAATCCCAACAATGGTATTCAGGTAAAACTAGATCAAGAGCAAACTGACGTTATTCCTCAAGCTGATGAAGTTGCTGAAGATGCTGGTACTTCTGGTATTGTTCCAACTTTGCAAAATATTGTGGCCACTGTCAATTTGGAATGTCGATTAGATTTAAAAACCATTGCGTTACATGCTAGAAATGCTGAGTATAATCCAAAACGTTTTGCTGCCGTTATTATGCGTATTAGAGAACCAAAAACCACTGCTTTAATCTTTGCTTCTGGTAAAATGGTGGTCACTGGTGCTAAATCAGAAGATGATTCAAAATTAGCTTCAAGAAAATATGCTAGAATAATTCAAAAGTTAGGTTTTGATGCCAAATTTACTGATTTCAAAATTCAAAACATTGTTGGTTCTTGTGATGTGAAATTTCCAATTAGATTGGAAGGTTTGGCTTTTTCGCATGGTACTTTCAGTTCTTATGAACCTGAATTATTCCCAGGTTTAATTTATAGAATGGTTAAACCAAAAATTGTTTTGTTAATCTTTGTTTCTGGTAAAATTGTTTTGACAGGTGCAAAACAAAGAGAGGAGATTTACGCTGCTTTTGAAGCCATCTATCCTGTCTTGAGTGAATTCAGAAAATTATAGAAAAAAACATCAAATCAATAAATACCTACCAATACTTCTTCTTCTTTTCCTTTTTTCAAAGTGTCTTGTTTTGTTACCGTCAATAATTCGATGGTTACTGAATTTTATATCCCATCAAGTCCTTAGTTTGTTGCTGCTTACATCTTCCCCTATTGTATTGTATAAAAAAAATCTCTGTTACGACCCTATCCAATATTCTTTTTCATTAATTGTTTTTAATGAGTTAAATAGAAATACATTAATTTGTCACGAAATAATAATAATAAAAGAAAAAAAAATGATAATATTCAATGTAATCAATTGTTAATGAATACTAGAAAATTTTAGGTTTGGAGTGTTTTTATTGTTTGTCTCAAATTTATTTGACGTGGAGTGTATCAATTTTATTTCTTTTCACGATGAGATGAGCACAAATGACTTGGCGGTCTAAACAAACAAACAAATTTCTTAATAAACAAGACTACAAAATATAATTAGTTAAAAGATTATTACTAAAGCTAATGATAAACTAACAAAATAATAGTGTCAAAATAAAGAATATAGGATCGCCCACAGAAAAAAACCCTGCCATACCATCATTTGAGTTTATCAATCAATTTAACAAATGAAAATAATAAATTAATTAGCAGCACAACCATCAATAAATCAAAGAAAATAAAATATTACTAATAATAAAAGTAATTGTCAAAAAGCCATAAGTTATGTAGAACAAAGAATTAAGCGCCACTAGTTGTAACCACCACAGATACAAAAAAATGTTGAATTATTGGACGAAAAAAGTTTGAACCACAAATTGACTGGCTCCTTTGAAGTATTGGAAGATCGCTTGAATAGAGAAATAGTTGATTGGTTGATTAGTTGATTGGTTGGTCAAATAAGAAGAAAACTCTTTGGAAAAAGCAACATTTAGGCAACAAGCGAGGTGAGTAGAAAAGGAAAAGATGATGATCCGGCAGGAAATGAGGCAGTCTACCGCCTTTGACAGAGAAGGGGGACTTCTAGAGAGACAAACAAAAGACCATAGAGAAGAAGAAAGAAAGAAAGAAAAAGAAGAAAAGAAGGAGGAAACAAAGCAGAACTGCTGCTTTTTATACCACAAAACGCTGCAGGATTCAGCTGATTACAAGCTACACTACTGGACAACCAGAACAAGTTAACCTGTAATTTGTTGGAGTGTCAAGACAAGATAGAAACGGTTGCTACACTCAAGGGTCGTCGTCCTGAAACTGGTTTGGGGCCTGAAGCTCTTGTTCAAGTCTGACATTGATCACAAAAGAGGGTTTCTCGAGCAACCCACGGGCATCCACCACGTCCCTGGTCACAATATCCACCGGTTCATCTTCTTCATTCAACCGTCTTTGGTTCAATTCTTCTTCTGGCAAGATATCAAATTCATCTTCTCGCTCTTCGTATTCAATATTTTCTTCTATTTCCACAAAATCTGGCGCTAAAGCACTCCATTTTTGTGGGATAATATTGCTCCACAAATAAATAAAACCAGAATCAAGCCCATTGGCTCCAATAATACATCGCTTGTTATTCCAATCAATATCAAAAAGTTCTTCTTTTGGACCTTCTAAGACTTTGATAAGCGATCCTATTGTGGTTTCCCAAATATAAATATCATGAGCTCCTGAACCATAAGTAGAAGCAATCAAATAATCTCCATTATGATTGCAATTAATAGAGTTCCATTGTAGTCTGTTAACCACATCTTGATACTTATGTTCAATTTCAAGTGGCTCATTTAAAGGATTTTTCACAATCTTTTCGATGAATTTATCAGGAAATGTTAATTGTCTAATTATTCTATCTGAACAATTGATAAACAACTTATTATTTCTTTCACTAACAACAATTTGTTTAGCATGAGAATTGCAAACTCTTTGAGAGAAAATAACCTTCAATTCATCATCATCATTTTTATAAATTATATTTAACCAACCTTTGCTGGTTCCCATGAAAACCAAGTCTCCTTTGGAGGCAAAAGTAACACAAAGAGCAAAATCATTAGTTTTTTTTTGTTTCTTATGTACATTATCATTTTCACTGTCATCTTCATCAATATTTTCTTCCATTGGAATCAAAGGAGAATTCGGTAGTTTTGAAATTTTGATATCCTTTTCATCTTTCCAATCAACATAAACTGAATCATCATTTAGTACACTGCAAATGAATATAAAGTTGTCAGTAGGATGTAAATGAGCTGACCAAACTGCACTATCAAACATTAGCTCTCTAATCACGGTTTGTGTCTTTAGATCCCATAGAAGAACACTGCAGTCTGTTGATGCACTGAGAATAAATCTTCCACAACCGGACCATTGAAGAGATTGAATGACCCCAGTGTGATGCTTTAAAGTGATAAGGGCTTGATTGGTATCATTATCAAATATAACTATGGTACCATCTAGTAAACCACTGGCTAAATAATCACCTTTATCATTAAATTTGATGTATCGAGAATGACCAAACTGAAGACTGTTTGTGAGAGTTTCCGGGTATTCTTTCGCCACTTCAAAAGGATCAAGAAGTAAGAGATTCATGTGGTTGTTTTTTAATGAGCCAAATAAGAAGATGAAGTACTAACAACCAAATCATTCAGTATGGAAAATCAGAAAATAAATTTAGTAAACAATTGAAATTTCGCGATAGTGCCAGGGCTGCGGAACCAAGGTTTGTGCCAAAAATAAGGTGTTAAAGTTAACTCTTATAAGACTAGCAAAAGACGTTTCCCAATCATTTGATTCGAAGACACTGACACCATGAAACAGAAAACAGTTGCTTTTGCTCTATTGGGAGTTTCTCACGCCTTGCTCAACATCTACCAAGATTTTTATTCTAGTCCAAAAGTAAGTGATCAATCAGCTTAAACAGGCATAAATTGCCATTTACTAACTCAATTCAGTTTCAGATAAATTATATTGATTCTCAAGGTATCTCATTGAGTCAAGCACAAAACTTGATTTTAGAGCATAACTTTAAAGATCCAGATAATGATTTTGGAAGTTACACAATCATTAATGATAATTTATTAGACTCAAAAGATCTACTGGAACTACCATCAACTGCCCCACCAGGTAAACAATATCTTTGCTATATTCCAAATATTCGAGTAAACGTTTCCGATGAAGACGAGAGAGACAGATTATATTCTGAAGATAAGTTAAAAGAAATCAAATCGAAAGGTCTTGAATCTGTTAGTAAATCATTAATGCACTTGAGAGATTATGATCTTACAGTACCCAATGGGAAAGGAGGATTGGATATTAAAAAGATTCCAAGTATTTGTATTTATGAGAAAGTTGATTATTGGACCTATGAATTTTGTTTTAATGGATCAATTACTCAATTTCATGAACTTTATGAAAATGGTGTGAAAAGAAGAGATAGAAATACCCCTATATTTACCCTTTCAAAATTTGATAAACAAAGTTTGGATAATGTTGAATTGATTCCTAGTATCGAAAATGATGGGGCTTTAGATTTAGCTCAACATATTACTGGAGGGGATGAATGTGATTTAACTGGAGTTAGTAGATCAGTGGATATTAGATATACTTGTGATAATAACCATCCTTTTGATTCCTATGATCCAAGCAAATCGTTGAGTAAAATCAATTGGATTAGAGAGTTAAGAACTTGTCATTATGAACTTGTTATTAGTGTACCTAGTCTATGTACTATGGAAGAATTTAAAGGGAAATCAGGGTTTACTGAAGCTAATAATATTGATTGTTCATTAATCGAAAATTCAGATTTAAATATTGTGATTCCAAGAATTAATGTCGAACAGTTTGATTTGTTTTCCATTGGTCATAATTTTTTCATTGGGACAGTTAGTTCAGATAAAGATAGTTATCATATTTTAATTACTTCGGATCCAGATTATGAAGTTTTCTCAGAGTCTAATTTACAAGTTTTAGGGTTGACTTTAATTAGTGCTTTAGATTCCAAAATTCTTTTAAGTAAAGAAGAAAGCATGAGAGGTACTGCTTTAGAAATTGGATTGAAATTGTATGATTTTAGAGGCAATTATATGGCTTCCATAAAGTTCAAATTAGATGAACTTGGACGTTTTGTGATTAGTAGTGCTTTTCATGATGACGGAGAACCTGAATTAACAAGTAATTTGTTAAGTGCTAAACCAGGGCAAGACAATTCATTGAACCCAAATTTTGGTCCGGCTGAATAAATCAAACTTCTGGAAAAATAAATATATATTTAGTGGCGCTGAATATACATAATATCGTTTTTTCTATTTTTTTTATTTTTCGTTGCTTCCTGAGCGAAGTTGTAATTCGTTGAGCTAGACTAGACTCAGCGGAGTCTCTTAGTTTGAGAAAGTCTCAATACAGTGTCTCAAACATGTTATTGTCTATTTATATCGAACGATGATTTATTTATAGAAGTCATGGAGAGTGGACGCTAAACCATTGGGAAGCTACTAACAAGTCATTAGTTTAATTTGGTCAATCAACAAATTGTTTTGTTGTGAGGCTTTGTCCAGAAATGGACTGATTGAAGGCTCTTTTTGTATTGAAACCGTTTTTTAAATTTGCCATTTGGGGGACTCGCGGCATAATTCGCAAACTAAAACTCATATTGGTCACGGGATGCAGAAAAATGACAAATGTTCACAACAAAAAAAAACTGTTTTGTTGTCAATTTAGCCACCAAAATCTTCCCATCCAACGCTGATAACCTCGCTCCCTCGCTCCTCAAGCATAATCCAAGTCTCAAAGTGTCAGTATTGTCTGGCTGGAACCTCTTTTCACCTCGTCCTCCATTTGTATCTTAAGGTCCTTTGTTCGCATCCATTCTGCAAGACTTGAGATTCAAATTAAAATTAATTTAGGTGATAGATAGATAGACATATAATTAATTTCCAGAATTGGTACTTGAATTATCATCTCATTTAGCCAAGTCCGTGTGCTGATTACCTGGAGTCTGCTGGCAATAATTCCATCATTCTTTTGATATATTTATAGAGCCAAATTATCCAGCTAGTATATTCCTTGCTTCAAAATTGAATTGTATTCACGTCATTCCATTTGTTTTTTTCCAAAATTTAGCCCTGCTTTTGTTCATTAATTAATCAATCATTCTGTCATTCCATCATACTGTTGTTACAAACCAATAATTCATAATGAAAAGTTTGCTCAAGAATAGTAGAAGCAAAAGAAAAAGTGTTAGTGAAAAGTCTTCAAGCTCTTCAAAAACCTCTACAGGAACTTCCAAAACTACTAGTCGTTCTGGCAGTAGACTAGGTAGTAATCGTGCATTGTTTGAATCAAGAAATAGAAGCGCAGAATCAGATATTAATGATGTTGCAACAATTTCTGGAACTCCCTCATTTGCTAGAAATCCTCCTACTGGTCAACATCCATATGGTTTAAAGGCCAAAAGTCAGCGTGAGTCAAAGGCCTCAAGTGCTCTTATTGAAACTTCAAGAAGAAGTTTAGAAAGTCAAATGTATGATAATATCTCAGAATACTCTCTGGTTCCCCCGGGAATTCCTCATCAACAAGATCACGATAATCATAGTATTATTACCAATGAAGAACCAATTAATAAACAATACACTACCTCAACAAGTCCCAAACCTGAACATGGTTCTGCTGGTTCAAATGATGATACAATTAATAGATTAACATCCTCATTGGCAAAAGCTTCTATCGATAAAAAAGATAATATTCCTACTAGTGATAATGGCGGAGAATTATTGACCGCCCCTCAAGCACCACCATCATTTAATAGTAACGGGAAGTTATCCCCTTCATCTTCTGGTTCTCTTGGGTCTAGTCAAGGAGAAGGTAAAAAGTATTATCATTCCAAACCATTGAGTCCAACTCACAGTTCAAATTTTTCCAGCAGTCGTCAAAATGATGGTCCCAAAACTATTCAAGAAAACGAAAGTCGTTCATCTCCTTTACACCAACAATCTCAACCACTGGAACATGAACCAATCGAAGGACAAGATGAACAAACTGTTGAGAAGAATAATCAAGATGTTAATGAAGAAGAAGAAAAAACTCAAGAAGAAGAATCTCAAAGAGCTCAAGAAGAATCTAAAGATATGGCTTCTTTTGTGTCAAAAGCAACTTCTACTACAATAAACGTTGGTTCTTCTTCAAGTTTACCAATTTTTTCAAAAGTTAATAGTAATAATTATGATTTTTCTGTTTTCAAATCAGGTTGGTTGAACCGTGGTACAAATATGACTTCATGGTCTTCTTCTGTTACTAATGATACTTGGAAGTTATATCGTGCTGAAATCAAAGGTGCTAGTTTGTTTTTATATAAACCTCCAAATGATTTATCTATCAAGCATTTTGATCCAAAGCTCAAAGAATCTGATACTAGCTCTAATTTGAGTCCAACCACAACTTTAACAGATACCAGATCAACTAGCCTTGAGCGTAGTCAAGAAAAAAGTAACGGAATTCATTCCAATAATATTTCCAATCCTCCAACTCTTTCTAATGGGGTTAGACAACCCGGGGGATTTACTTCTAAGCCAAATATTTCTTATATTTCAGAGGTTTTCCCTCATCCAGAAGTTCAAACTGATGATAGTGGAGCAGTCATCAATGGTTCATTAGAAGCAGTTTGTCATACCGTTTTATTCAATACTTCTGATGATAATAGATTATCCTCTCAATTGATTTCTGTTATTCCAATGTTTGGTGATACCAAAATTGCCATTGGTTATTTCATCCAGTATGCTTTTATTTTTATGAGTTCTCAAACTTTAACAGAATTCAAAGCTAAGGCTAATTCTTTCAGATTCCCTTTACCTCCATCAGTCACCAACAGAAAAAACATTCTTATTAGTCAAACTACTGATGATATTATTACTAATAGATTAGGTTTTGTGGTTTCTATTATCCAAGAACAATTTCCTGGAATGTTAATGGATTCAGTTATTTTTGACAATATTTTAAGATTATTAGAATTAATTGGGGTTCATAATGATATTTTGGCAAAAGAATTGAATAAAAAAATCATTGGTCAACAAAAAAGTATGACTGAGCTTTTAGTTTTTGATGCATCATCAACTTCAAAAGCCATCACTAAAGATGAGAGTTTTATTTCTGCTGAAGACTTTTTAAAAGTAGATTTGGATGAGTTTAGTGACCAAGTTAACTTGATTGATTTGAAATTTAATGAAAAATGGAATCCAAAAAGTGATGCTTCTTTATTATATGAAACTGGTTATACTTATTCAAGATATAATCCTTTAATTTTTGACCCTGTTAGTAATGTTCATTATTTGGGTCGTCTTTTAGTTCAACATTTATTTGAAGATGAACAATCAAAAGTTAGTGTTCAATTTAGAGCGAAAATTATTCAAAAGTGGGTTCTGTTAGGCTCAATTCTTGATAAAAAAGGTGATATGGTCAGTTGGCTTGCCATTGCTACTGTTATTTGTTCCATCCCAATTCTTAGATTAAAGAAAACTTGGTCAGTCGTTGATTCCAAAACTCTAAAAGTTGTTAGTAATGAATGGGGTCAAGTTGTTTTTGAATTAGATAGAAGAGATATGACTAGTGATGCTGCTCATCGTTCATCTTATCATGTTATTGCTCCTCAAGGAATTGGCGAAACTTATTCAAAATATAGAGTGGTTCCATATTTTGGTGATTTAGCGGTTAAGTTAAGAATGCCAAATATTACTCTTAAACAATGTGAAAAAAGAGTTCATAGAGTTAAAATTAGTTTCAATAGATGGGATGAATATTTATCAATGGTTAAAGAACAAACAGACTTTGGTGAACTTCAAAAACCAATTCCAAAAATGCAAAGATTATTATATAATTTGTTTAGTATTCATGTCTCACTAGATATATTGACTCAAGAAGATATCATGAAAAGCTCTTTATCAGTTGAACCATCAACCAGTTCATCATTATTTCAATTCTACTCATCGTATGATCATGATAGACCTCCAATTTCTGCTGGTACTTATTATCCAACTTTATTTACAGATTTATTGCCAAATTATAGGTTATTTGATAAAGAATCTTTGATTCAAGCTGGTAATAATAATCAAAATATTAAAAGAATTGGCTCTGTTTCAAAAGGTCAATCAATTACTGGGGTTAATATTATTGATTATCCAACGATTTACCAACATTCTAAATATGAAGGTACTGGTCCTTTAAGTAATAGTATTAGAGATATGGTCAATATTAATTGTGATTTATTTCATGTTGGTGATGATTTAATTTTTAAAGCAATTTTCAATAATCATAATTTAGAAAATGATGATAGATCACATAATAAACCAATCACTGTTAATGTTGTTCCAAAAGCTTCATCATTCGAAAAATTGATTGATATTTTAGTTTTGACTCCAAATATTTTTAGTGGTCATATCAATGAGGAAGATAAAGACAAATACTTAACTAAGCACAATGCAGTTGGTAAAACTATCAAATTGGATATGGATATAGGTATTTATTCAGAAACTTTTTTTGCATCTTATAAAAGTTTTTGTAATTTGTCAACTCTAATTGAAGGTCTTGGTAGAAGATTTGTTGGTGCCAAAGGAGCAGCAATTTCTATTAAAAAAATGAAAGATCACAGAGATGCTGGCTCTACATTATCTACTGCTTCTTTTCCTGATTGGGATACTGTTGTTGATTCTAGTGATCCAGAAATTAATTGGAAATACGTTGCTCAAATTGAAGCTGGAATTTTAGAAGCTCTATATATCCTTATCACAGAATTTTATAATGATTTTACTGATGAAATTCAAACTAAGCAAAGTTTCATTGACATTTTGAAAATTGTTGATCAAGAAATTACTAATGAATGGAAAAATATTTTGAAACTTCATAGTAATGGTAAAGATGAATTATCAAAAATTTGTGATAATTTGGAAAAACTTTATAAGAAAATCAGAAAAGATTATATTAAAAGAAGCTATAAACCACTTGATTTCTCATCAACTCCTCATACTTTTTCATCAGTGGTTGATTTCCCACCAGAACACGCATCATTACCTGCTTCTTCATCATTTGCAGAAATTCAACAATTAATTGAAAAACTAGACGTGGTCATTTATGATTTATTTAAACAAGCCACGATTAATGATTGGTTAGTGGTTTCTGATTTGTTTGAAATGCAATCAACTAGATCCTTAACTAGTATTTTTAATTATAGACAACCATCTCCAGCAATTAGTGAGGAAGATTTGAAAATTTTCAATATTTTCCAATGGTTAGAAACCTTATATGTTGGTAAACAAGATGTTAAACTATTATCAAAATTCCCGTCAAATATTAGAGCATTATACGGTTTACATGGTAAAATCACTTCATATTTTTTGAATCAAATCATTTATCCAAAAATGACGGTTAATAAAAGAAGAAATAAAATGACCACTATTTTACAAATGTTAGCAATCATTCGTTGCAGAATGGATTCTTGTCGTGTTTTTCCTGGTAATATGAATACAAGAATTCCTGCATTTTTAGAATCATGTATTGCTATGGCAGTTTGTTCACCAGAAAGTAGATGGTTTGCTAATGATTGGATTTATTCATCATTTAAATTGAAAAATAAAGAAGATGAAATGAAATGGGATACGTTGAATGATTTGATCCCGAAATTTGATCCTAAAATTTTGCTTAAAGAAGCTAGAAGTCCATTAACTCCATGCTTTGGCTGGTTATGTGAAAGATTGTTAGAAGTTGGTTGTTTTATTCCAAATGTTAGTGTTGAAAATTCTACTTTACTTAATTTTGATAAATGTCGTTATGTTTATAAATTACTTTCTCATCTGATGCAAATTAAAAAAGATGATCATTTATACAGTAAAGAAGAAGTTCAAGATATTAAGAAGAAATTTGAATTTTTGTATAATATTAAAAGAAGTATTTATGATTTAAGAGATATTAGAGAAGTGGCTAAAAAAGATAATAAAGAATATCCAAGAAATGAACAAAAAAATAAATTATTTCAAAATTTGGTGGAGGTGGAGTTTAATAAGTTGAAAAGAGATGTTGCTAAAAAAGAATCACTTGAAACGCAAGAAACTAAAAGAAAACTCTCAGTTGCTAGTATTAACAGTAATGTTCCGATTAATAACACAAAAAATAATACTCTCAAAATTGAACCACAAATTAGCGCTGTTTCTAAACCATCAAGTAGTATTTCAAGTTCAACTTCAACCAATTCTTTCCATCAAACTGCTTCTAATAATTCAAGCCAAACATCATCATCATCTTCTTCAACATCATCATCAAACCAACAAACTGCCAAAGGAGGGAGATTTAGAATTGGTGGATTTTTAAAATCAGTTCGTCCATTTTCGATTAATGTTAGTTCATCATGGTCAGCTCCTGAAAGAGTGGTCAGTATTTGTGAATTACCAGATTATAACTCAGTAGATACAAAAAATAGTAAACCGTCATTGCAATTTAAATTAATGCTTATGAAACCATTGATTATTCATTCTAGTGATATTGAAGGTTTTTTCAAATTGGTTGATAATGAAGGTCAAGAATATTGTTTCCAAGCTACTAGTACTGAAGAAGCTCATGATTGGGTTAGAATTATTAGTGAAACAAAAAGACTTATTTATTTATCTCATGAAGTTAGAGAAAGAAATGGTAATAAAGTTTTTGGAGTTCCAATTCAATTTGTTTGTGAAAGAGAAAATAATTCAATTCCTCATGTTGTTGAAAAACTTTTGGAAGAAATTGAAAGAAGAGGATTGGATGAAGTTGGTCTTTACAGAGTTCCTGGAGCAGTGGCTAATATTCAACTATTGAAACAAAAATTTGATGAAAATGCCGAAGAAGTATCTCTTGAAGATCAAAGGTTTATTGAAATTAATACATTAGCTGGTTGTTTTAAATTATATTTGAGAGAATTACCAGAATCTTTATTAACTACTAAATTATTACCTTCATTTATTACTGTTGCCTCAAATAATGATAAAGAAAGTATTCCAGAAAATGTAATTGAATTGATTAAACAGTTACCTTATCATAATTATCATTTGTTGAAGAAACTTGTTAATCATTTGAATCTTGTTACTGAACATTCTGATAAAAATAGAATGGATGCTGCTAATTTAGCAATGGTTTTTTCAATGAGTTTTTTAAATTCTTCAGAAAGTGATTTTACAAGAAGTCTTGGTGGTCTTCAATCGATTTTATTGATGATGATTCAAGATCCAAAGAAATATTTCATGAATGAAGAATATAATCATTCGACTTGAAATTCTAATTTTTTTTTTTAATTTAATTTTTTGTTTTTTTATTTATTCTTGGTTATCATTTATATTACCTTTTTATTTTTTGTTTTTTTTTATTTTTATTTTCATAAAAAGGTCTTTTAGCTATTATTTTGTTTATCTTTACCTTTTGTTGCTTTTATTAATAGTCCATTTTTTAGTTCTTATTCTTTTTATACCTATTATTTTTTTTTGTTTATCATAAAAAAATATTTTTTTTTTATATTTGTTTAATTAAATTTACTTGTCTTTATTAATTATGTTTTTCTTTTAAAAATGTTAGTATTTGCTTATTCACAAATTATGTAATTTAATTATAAAAGAATTTATTGTCTATATCCAAAATTATTAAACTATTTTTTAGGATTAACATAAGTTTCTTTGAATACTGATTTTTTCAAAGCTTGACCAGATAAATCATTAGAAATGTTTTTTTTAGTGGCTTGTTGAGCTATTTCTCTTTGTCTTTTTTCTTCCGCTTGTCTTTTAATATCATTCCACATTTCCATAAAACCTTTTTGATTTTCTGGATCAACAGGATGAATTTCAAAATTTGATAATCCAAACAATTTTCTAAACCATTGAGCTTTTAATATCGCAGTTTGAGAAATTGAAAAAAGAGCATTAATGGCAAAATACCAAACCACCGCAGATGCAAAACTCATGGTAAAGGGAATTGAAACGAATGGTAAATAAGTGAAAAATTTCTTCATTGTTGGAGAAACATTTTGATTACCGGTTTCTCCTCCAATTCTCATAAAAAGTGAGAAACTAACTGCGGCAATAAGTTGTAAACCAAGATATGGATCAGCATTAGCCAAATTTTCAAACCACCAAAGACCACCGGTTGAAAATCCATCGATATGACATTCTGCCATTTTTCTTAAACCGGTAAACATTCCCAAAGCAAGAGGAATTTGAAGGAAAGGGGCCAAAAACCATCTAAATTTAATTCCATTTTCTCTAAAAAGAGCTAATCTTTTGGCAGTAATTTTTTGAGAAATTTTCATATCAGTAGCATGAATTTTACTTTGTTCTGTTAACTTATCTAATTCTGGTTTAATATGAGACATTTTGGCAGTAGTGTCGGAAGATTTGATATATAATGGGAACATTAATAATCTAATACCCACAGTAGTAGCGGCAATGGTAGCCCACCATGGCATTCCAAGATTAACATGAACCAATTCAAGAGCACGAAGCACAAAATCTGATGGCCATAAATATCCAGCGACCAATCCAGCATCTTGAAGTGAGCCAACATGGTCGACAAAAATACCGGAAGATTGAATCACGGTGTCTAAGGTTCCATCACTAACAGGATCAGAAAGTTTTGGTAGAGTATTGGTGATCTCGCTGACAGTGTTGGTAGAATTAAATCTCGCAGAACTGAGTGAGTTTATGGGGTATTGGAGCCTAGTTTTGGGAAAAGACGTTCTTAGAGAAGAAGATCTGAGCGGCAAGGCCAATACCCTAGAAAAAAGGTTCCTGGACATGTTAAGGGCAGAGCTTTGAAGGTTTTGTGAGAGTTGGAGGTTGAAAATTTTGGATTTTCAATTGACTGTTTAAGATGGAAAAAACCTGCACCTCAATCTACATCCGTACATCAACATGGAGTTTTCAATTACTTTGAAAATCAAAAATTGTTTCTTCCTTTAATAAAGCACGAGACTCTAATTTTTAGCTATTATTGGAAAAAACAAGCACTATAGCTAACTGCCTTTGGAAATAGTGAAAAAGTCATAGTACAATGTTCACCAAAGACTCATTTACTATCTTCCAATCTGATGAACCTGCTTGTGCATTAAATGCTTAAACTATCCTAAAGAATTGATGACAAACTATATATCATGGTTTAAAACATTTAGCAGTCGTAGTAAATTAAAAAATCTTTGAATATTGATAGTAGAATCAAACAACATTGAAACCTTTTAAAAAAGTTGAAGATTTTCTAATATAATTAATAACTCTGGACTTAGGAACAAATAGAATTTAAACACTAAAAGCTCTTGAAATTTCAGACAATTATAGGATTGTGGTTTGTGACAAACTACTAATTTTAAAAATTAAAGATTGGAGAACGTTTGCTTTTATCAAGATTTGATATAAGCTCAAACAACATTTGCAAGATCAAAGATCTAAATAGAGATATCAGCTTAAAAAATCTTACCTACTTGAAAACAATGTTGAAAGAATTGAAAGATGAGATAATTGCGAAATTTACAAACGTCAATTTGATAAAAATCATTATAATTTATAGATACTCGAGTAGGAGAAAGTTCTTTGAATATTGAAAATAAAGAAACTAACGAAAGCAGCCAAAATTCCAGCATTTCGTGCCCGCGGCACCTCTCGAGTATTCCTTAATCTCTCATCTCATCTCGTAGTGATAGTGTTCTTTGATAGTTTTTCATGTTAAATTTGAACTTGAATCAAATTAGGATCAGTTTGATGTTGGATTTTTTTTTTGCTAAAAGCACGCTGAAAAATGGGCTTGCCAATAATCATAAGATAATTCAAATTATATTATTATACTTCTCCCCCGTATTTCACAAACCATCAAAGACCATTCAGGATGAGACCTTCAAGACTATTTTTACTTAACTCCTTGATGCTACGACGGAATAGCTCAAGTGTCGCCCGACTCCAACAATGCTTGCACCAACCCATGGATCCTCAAGAGTTGCAGCCTTTTCTACGCTCCATGTTCGACTCCAGAACCCTCCAACACCATCCTCAGGACTTATCTCCTCTTTTACGATCCTTGATCACCACCAGCAAGCAGCATGAAACCCGTAGCTTGTACATGGACAGTCTTGTCCGTTATGAGTTGCTTAAGGGCCAACTTCATCAAGCTTATAAAATGGTTTCTCATCCCCAGGGTATTTTAATAAAAGACAACTCCACTTTTGAATTGGTGATTGCTAACTTGATCAAGTTTGGGTATATGAAAGAATCAAAAAGTTTGTTAAATAAACTTCCTCGTTACCTAATATCTTCTAATATTTGGAAATCCTACGTGGTGAAAACTTTAGAAGACGAACGTACCGATCCTGATACATTACGTTGGATATGGTCAAAAAGAACCCAGTTTTATTGGAGCACTGGCTTATTATCCAAATATTCACAAAAAGTTTCTAATATCAAAGATAGAAAATTTTCTAGTAAGTTAATAACTCATCTACAAAACATGAACAGTCAGCCAAGGGTCTCAGAAACTAGACAAATCGCCTTGTCATACTTTAATTCTTTTGATTACTCCAGAGCTTTTTTAGAATTATATAATGATTTTCATTTCCCTGAGAAGTCTACTTTACCCTTTAGATCTTTGGGAATTTATAATCCAAAGACAAAACAATTGAATTCAAATTTGAAAGCCCTAGACTTCCCTGAAATTGTTTCTTCTCTTAACAAATCTTTTGATAATATTGAGCAGTTTGATGAAACTTTTAATGTGGAAAATTGTTTGAAAAAAGATCAAGAAGTTTCAAACAATTTCTCTCATCTCAAAAATGTTGAAAATTTTTTCCATCAAGCAAACCATCAATTTAAGACTTTATTAATGAACATTTATCTAAAACACATCGTTTGCAAAAAAGAAGAAGAAGTTAATTATTATCCAACTTCTCAAACTTTACTTTTTTTGGAATTGTTTTGTAAAAAAAAAGAAATAAAATTGAATCAAGAAAGTACTAATTATTTACTCAAAGTTGTTTCCTTAGAATCTGATTTGACTGGTCTTTTTAAAGTCATGGGAATTATGAAAAGTTCACAAAATGATAATTCCAAAAACAATCCATTAATATGTGATGTAATTTTAAGAAAGTTGTTAACTGCAGAGAATATTGATAGTTACTACTCGGTATATTATGAATTTCTAACAAATGATTTGAAATCTCAAGGTTTTGAAGTATCAAATGAGTTTAAAGTATTGTTCAGAAAGAAAATCAATGAAGGAGTTAATGTGAAAGATGTTTAGATGATTGAACTATATAAATACGAATAAAAGTTCTCAAAGTAATACTTGTAGATAATTATAAGCATCCGCCCTGATACGGAAGATCCTACGAAAATACGGAAAATCTCCGGTCCGCGGTGCCTGCACTCAGAATTCCAATCTCAAGAAAATATTTTTTAAATTTTAATCAAAACAAAACAAAGCAGACATCATTGATTAGAACATTCACCAACTATCATGGGCTTGACTGACAATATGGAAGACAGGCTTTCTCCCGTAAAGAGAATGTCCTTGATCCATCTCAAGCAGCATCTTCGCCAGGAGCGTTATTATAAATTAAAACGAATCCAGTATTATTTATCGCTTGCTGAGAGAAAAAGACAACAAAAATTGATCGATGAGATTTGTGAAAGAGTTGATGAAAGAGCAAAAAAAGTAAGAAAACTTAATTCATCTGAACCTCAAAAATTATTACTCGGGTTTAATGATAAAAATGATGCAATCTTTATTAAACAATTAATTAAACCAAAGAAAAAACGGTTGATTTCTGGTACTTTCGATTACGATGATATCTTAATGAAAGAAGCTGAAAAACTTACTCCCAGGGAAAATGATAAACCAGTTCTTCCTTCTTATGGATTCAAATTCAATAAAAGAATACCTTTACTGGTAAAACCCAAAACCGAGGGAATCGAATCTCAAGAACCAATTACTAGATCTGATACCCCAACTAATACAACTGATTTATCTAAATCTAAAGATTCTATTCCGGCCGCTAGTTCTACGCCTTCAGAAAAGACAGGACCAGCTCTTCTGATCTCTTTTAATAATATTGAAAAATTATCTAATGTTGAATCCGAAAAGAAGTTAAAACCAACGTTTAGTTTTGGAAAAGATGAAATTAAATCAACCACTGAAGCAACCAAAAAACCTCTGCTTGCGTTATCCTTCGCTAATGATAAGAATGATTCTGGATTTAGTTTTGGCTCAAAACTTGGCGATAAAACTGAATCAAAAACTCTTGCCTTTAATTTCAAACCTGCGGAAAGTGCTACTCCATCATTTGATTTTTCGAAAGCCAAAGAAGATAAACCTTTGGAAAGCTTCTCTAGTAGTGGTTTATCAGATTCGAAAACTTCAGGAAATGGATTTTCATTTGGTGCCAAAAAACCAGAAGCTGTTAAGGAGAAGGAAGAAAATATAAAGTCTACCGAGTTTTCATTTGGAGGAACTGCCGCTAAGTCATCAGGATTTTCATTTGGTGCTAAACCAGGCGATGATACAAAGAGAAAGTCAGATCATACTGCTCCTTCCTTTTCATTTGGTGCAAAGATTGATGATGAGAAAAAAAAAAGTATTGCTCCTGCTTTAGGATCTTCTTTTGGTGCTAAAGATACAAAGAATAATACCACTACAGCTCCTTCTTTCTCTTTTAGTAGAAAGAACGATGATAAAAAAGATAGTACTGGTCCTTTGGGTTTCTCTTTTGGTAAGAAGGATGATGACAAAAGGGATAGTTCTAGACAATCGTTAGGATTTTCATTTGGTAAAAAAGATGAATCTTTTAAAGAAACTCCTCCCGCTTTTTCGTTTGGCAAAAAAGATGATACAAAAAGCACAAATCCAACACTGTCTATTGGATTCGTCTTTGGTAAAAAAGATGAAGAAAAAGATACCAATACTCAAAATGGATTGTCTTTTACAAAAAACTCATCAGATTCCACAGTTCCCAAATTTTCATTTGGCTCTTCAACTTCTGTCCCTAATAATAGCGTATCTTCTGATGCAACCAAATCTTCTGGCATTTTTGGTGCTTCAAAGATTCCTTTTTCTTCAAAACTTGGAGCTAGTGATGATTCTACTGCTTCTACTAAACCAACTTTTAACTTTGGTGCTAACAAAGATTCTGCTTCAAGTAATCAATTTTCATTTGGAAAGTCCACTGTTGCTACTGACAAAGTTCCAGGATTTTCTTTAAGTAATAACACCGATACACAGAAGAAAACTAGTGGGCTCAATTTTGGTGGTATAACATCTAATAATGAAAACAATAAAGTATCATCAGTTTTTGGTAATGCTGCCACTACCCCATTCCAATTTGGTTTGAATAATTCAAATAAACAAGGTTCAACTAATCCTAACATTGGAAGTAGAGCAGGGTCAGTCGAACCTCCGACTACTAAACCAGCTTTCAGTTTTGGTGGATCAAATGGATTTTCAACTAATCCAAATGAATACAAAGCTCCTGCTTTCAATTTTGCAAATTCAAATTCAAATTCAAATGCTAATACTCCAAACACAACTCTCAATGCTGATGGTAAAAGAGGGTTTGGTTTTGATGATCAAGCTACTAAACGTCAAATGGTTCAACCATCTACTAGTTCTACTTCAATATTTAGTAATAATGGATCAAGTGGAGGCTTTAATTTTGGAAGTAATAATAGTAACAATAATCAATCTACTTCAAATTCTATTTTTAATAAAGGAAGTTTATCATCAGGATTTAGTTTTGGCGGTGCGAGTGGGTCAAATCCAGCTACATCTAGTAAAGCTGGCAATATTTTTTCTAATGATGATAATAAGATTAGTAACAATTCTAGTCAAGGGTTTGGTTTCAATAATAACAATAATAATAACAATAATAATAACAATACTAATAATGGCTCTTCTAACCTTTTTGGAAATTCAACTAATAAAGCACCTTCTCCATTTTCATTCAATGCTAATAATAGCAACAATAATAACAACAATATGAAAAATACTGGTTCTCCGTCACCTTTCAATTTCAACGTCAACAATAATAATAATGATAATAGTGGTACTCCAAATACTGGGTTCAATTTCAATGCTCAAAATAATAATCCTAATAATAATAATAGTAATAATTCAGGAGGAGCAGGATTTAATTTTGAATTTGGTGCTAAAAGCTCTTCACTACCTGATCCTAGTACAATTTTTGGCAATCCATCAGTTTCTACTCCATCACCCAATCCGGGAGGATTTAATTTCAATGGTACTCCAGGGACTCCTAGTTCTGCGGTGGCACAACGTCGGATCATCCACCCAAGAACGAGAAGACGATAGTCTACAGTGTATACTTATAATATAGAAATGGCGATTCTTTTTTATTAATAATCAGTTGTAGGAGTTTGAAAATTACCTGTGACATTATAATTGTGACATTATTGTAAGATCGCGATCCCCGTGGGTGCGGGTAACCCCGTACACGGCGCAAAAGACGCAATTTTGAACATTTTGAAATCAAATTTCCTGGAAATTGCAAACAGTATCAAACAACAACTTAATCAATCTAACCAGATCACATCTCGTCCCCCTTAACACCTATCTCTTTCCACCGCTATCCTTTTTTTCCCTCTTCAATCTCTGCTTCTCGAACTGCTCCCTGTCCAGTTTACCCTGCTTCACTTTTCCCATCGCTTCCTGCACTGGTATAATCCAGATTCGAACCCCCCTTTTCATCACTCAGTCAATAAATCTGCTCTATAGTAATCTAACCATGAATAATTCCAACAACTGGCAACAGTCAGTGTCGCATCTGGAGCGTCGGAAGTTGATCTTGTTTGTGTATGTTTATCTTTCTTGATCTTTATGAGATTACCCCCTAACTTGAGTCAAAATATTTACTAACTAACATTATATAGCTTTGAAAATCTTAAAACCAAAACCTCCATGTCTTCTCACAATGATTTGATCAAATTGGCCAAAGAATTCGAAGGTCACTCATTCCAAAACTCTAATTCCAAAGAGAATTATATCACTAGCATTAGACTTAAACTTCAAGAGCTTATCAACAGGCATCAACTCAATCAAGCTAATAATGGCAATAACAACAATAACAACAATAATAATAATAATAATAATAACAGTACCAATCTTTCGAATACTAGTAGCATGAATATGAATAATATGAACATGAATAATATGAATATGAATAGTGTGAATATGAACAATATGAATATGAACAATATGAATATGAATATGAACAATAATATGTCAAATATGTCAAATATGTCAAGTATGAACAATATGAATAGTAATATGAACAATAATATGAACATGATGAATAACATGGGTGATATGAATGGTCTAAATATTGGCAATATGAACAATATGGGCGGAAATCTAAATATGAATAATATGGGTGGAAGGGCTAATAACAACAATAACAACCACAATGGAATGTCAAATATAAGCTCAAATATGCCAATGGGTAATAGTAATGAAAATGCTAATAACAACAATTCCAACATTCTTAACTTTGCTTCATTGACTCCTCAACAACAAACCCTTGCTGCTAAAAAAGCTCAACAGCAAGCCATTAGAATTGCTATTCCTCCTCAGCTCGTGAATTCAAAAGTTCTTCCTGCTTCAATAAAAACTTGGGGTGATCTATTCTCAACAAGTGCAAGAAATGAAGTTCCACCAGCTTTGATGAATCGTCTAAAAGAGCAATTCAGAGGTTTATGTTTAATGCTTGCTAAAAGAACTCCAGCTTTTATACAAGAAGCCATTTCTGCTACTACTTCTAATAATAGAACCATACCAGCTAGTTCCAATCTTAATATGAACAATAATCTTAATAGTAACAATAATATGACTATGATAAATGGAAATAATCAAGGATCTACTCAAGGTGGTCAAATGACTGGTCAAAAACCAATGACTTCCAATCAAAATCAAATTAATAGTAATGCTAATGTTAACAGCAATAACAATGGAAACAATATTGCAGCAAGACCTTTGAATCAACAAGTTAGTTCGGAAGAATATAAACAAATTCTTCATAAAGCAGTGGAAGACGTTCAGAATTTAGCACGTATGGGAAGAATTCCTCCAAATTTCACTGCTGAGCAACGAACCAATCTTGCTAAACAAATTGCTTTGGAAAAACTACAAGCTTTAGTTCGTCAAAGACAACCTGCAGGGAATCAAAAAGCCGGAGCTAATCCTCCAATGTCACTGGGCAATAACAACAATAATAACAACAATAATCCTTCTGACGAGAATTATGGTTTTTCCTCAGTTAATCAAAGACAAGTTCAAGAACGTTTGATGCATCAAAAAGAAGCGATCAATAAAGGCACTGGTAATAATACTGGTAATACCAATAGTTTAAATAATAATGCCCAACCATTTACTAGAAATAGTGGTGTTAACGGTGCTTCTCCAATGCAAAAACCAGTTACTCCTTTAATTCCCAATCAAAGTTTGGTTAATACCAATGTTTCTCCAATGATTTCTTCACCAATGATGGCCGGAAATAATGGTAATAATTTTTCACCAGTTACTTCTAATACTAATAACAATAACAATACTAATAACAATGTTCCTAACCAACCGGGAAATAATGCTGGAGTTATAGGTAGTAATCCTTTAGGTGCTCAAAGAGAACAATTATTTGCTGCTTTCAAAAGTCTTTCAACTCAAGCAGTTAATGATTTAAAGCATGCTCCCGTTAAAGATATTACCAATTCATTATCAGATGCTGAAAAAGCAAAAATTTCCGAAGCAATCAAAGATTTTATTACAATTCTAAAACAATTGGATAAAGTGGCTTTACAATATTGTTTATGGTTAAATCAAATTCCTCAAACAAAAGCATTACTTGATATTAGATGTCGAATTATTACGGCTTTTGATGGCTTGAAAAATCAAAGATATACTATCAGTTTTGAAGAAGTTATGAGTCTTAGGAGAAGAGCTTATCAGTTATTTGAAAATTTTAAACAAATTGCTCAAAAGCAAAAGGAAAGAACTATGAACAACAATAACAATAATGGTGTTAATATTAATGGAGGTCCTCAACGAGCCGTGGGTAATCTTAATAATAATAACAACTCAATGAATCAACCTGGTAATATAAGTAATCAACAGTCTGGCAATAGAAATAACATGATGCCTCCTCAACCTAATTATCCAATTCCCGCAAATAAGAATCTTGGTTCACAAAATGGTAAACCGCCAACCCCAAATATGGCGCCAATTCCAATGGGTAATCATATGGTTCCTTCAAATAATAGTACATTTTTACCTCAACAACCAATGGGTATGCCAATGTCATTTAATGGTGCACCGCCAGCCCCAGGAATGGGATTAGTTCAAGGTCCAAATGGAGTTTTTATGTCCCCAAATAATGGTCAAAATCAATTACGTTCTCCAACCAGAATTCAAGCTCCTCTTCCTCCAGGTGTTGCTGGTCAACAATCAATGATTGGATCACCAATGGTTCCAGTTTCTGGTAATATGTTTATGGGAATAAATAATAATAATAATGTTATTGTTTCAAACGGTAATGGAAATAATAATAATGTTGTTAAAAAAGCTAACAATGGTCAAAGAAAAAATCAAGTTAAAAGTACACCAAAATCATCAGCGGCTTCTCCTCAACCAATAAAACAAGTACCAAAGATTAATACCCCTGCTGAAAGTGCTTTAACTCCAACTCCTTCAACTAATTTTTTCAGTAATAATAATGCTCAAACTCCAAATAATTCATCAAATAATAATAGTAATAATAATAATAATAATTATAATAATAATAATAATAATAATAATAATAATAATAATAAGAATAATATTAATAAGAATTCA
>JBAKFZ010000192.1:0-25287 GCA_037355385.1 Saccharomycopsis sp. FM-2023a
CCCCCCCCCCCCCCCCCCCCAGTAAACCAACATTTATAGTGCTAAACAATAACAATATTATTTGATTTGTACGAAATTAATTTAATAGCCTTTTTAATATTCGATTATAACGAGATAAGGTAAACACAAACATTAGGCATTTTAAAGGAAAATGTTCAGTACTTTATATCGTCTTGTTGGCACGTGACTATAAAATTGGATAGATACCCGGACATGGGTGAAAAAAAATCACAAAAACGATTTGTTGAACAAACCTTTTATTGAAAGAACAATCTAACAATCTCAATAATCATGCCAGTAAAAGCAGTGAAGGCCGTGGCTTCTACAGTTAATGGGGTCAACAGTTTTGTCTTACCAGTATGTTTTTTTATATTGCAAAAACTTGGTTGAAGATAATTTTAAATACTAACTAAACAGTGTAAAAAAATTAGATTAGCTTATTCGAATTGGGGAGGATCATCACTGGGGATTAAACAATTTATTAAGTCCAAAAACTTCAAAAAGTTTGCCGAAGAAAATCCAAGTATTCACATTGAGTTATTAGAAAAAAATGGTCATCCTGTAGTGACAGGATTTTATAATAATGGGAACACTAAACCAATTTGTGTCAAGAATATGAGTCTTCAAGAAGTCAATAAGAAATTAAATATCATTAGGGAGTCATCAGGGGCTAGACTTGGACAATACAAACATGCCGTCAAGAGTCTTAACGAATCTCCAAGAGGTATTTGGTCACCATTTCATGTGGATCCAGAAAAAAGATACAAGATTTGAGTTTTACACCATAAATGATTCCTATAATATAATAATTGTAATGATAATACTGTACATAATGATAATAAACATTTGTTTTGAATAGATTCAGTTTGTAAGTTGTTTTTCGTAGTATTTGTCAAGCTTATTACTTCCTAGATTTGTAATGTTTGGACAACCATCTCTGTTCTTGTCTAACATTACACATTCCCAACAGTAATATGCTGGATGGGAGGCCAGATTGTTGCCACAAATGATGCATTTGGTTTGACCTTGACCAAACCCACATTCGTCGCAGACCTTCACGATCGCGGTGGGTTTCACAAACGAGTCACAAAGTGGGCATCGGCCATCACATTTGTCACAAACCTGGCCAACCTGGGTCCCTGGTTGTTTGAGACATAGCGTAAGATCTCCCTGATGCCTAGACATTAATCAATCTTATGGTTTGCTACTACCTAAAAGTTGAAATCATTGCTAATTGATTCACAAAAAATATTTGGCCACAATGGTTAAGCAGCCCCTGCGAAGAGACACATTTTATAAAACTCCAACATTTCCCTTTAAACCATTCCTTTGCTCCAAATTATCCTTAAATTCCCTTTAAAATATTAAGAAACATATTTGTTAAAAATTAATCAGAAATGTCGGAGGTCGAAACTGAAGATTGTTCGATTTGTATCGAGAACTTAGATTTGACCCAGGCAGTGGCGCAAATTCGATGTGGCCATCGATACCATGATTCATGTTTAAAACAATGGTGTCTACAAACAAATAGTTGTCCCACCTGTCGGGGTAAGTTTAATAAGGTTAATCTTGTTGGTCAAGATGGATTCAATATTTATGAATATGAAGTGGAAGATAAGGTATTTGAAGGTAGAACTGATGCTTTGGTGCCGTTAAGACAAAATAATAGCAATAATCTTCAGGATAGGGTCTGCGTTTTATGTTCGTCTATTAGAGATTCAATTTTTAGCAATTGTGGCAGTTGCTCGTCTTCTTTTCATCGTGAATGTTTAGGACTTAGTGAATCATTTTCAGGTGAATGGAATTGTCCCATGTGTGATACATTACAAGAAAGAAATTATGCCAGACCTAGAAGTTGGAGAAGAACAGTGCCTACTCCTCCTGTTCAAGTTACTCAAACTCGGGTTCGAACTGAGATTCTTGGGACCTCCTCAGAGAGACAAATTCTGCGAAGATCTTCTGAAAATTCAAGAAGAACCGAACTGACTTATCAAAGATTAACCTTGGCCAATAGATTACAGGGTAACACTGGTCATATTAGTCAGTCATTAGTAGAGACTTCAGAACAAAGATCAAATCAACGTAATAGTGGCGATCCATTAGTTGATGACGCTTGGAGAGAGTTTGAATTGGTTAGAAGAAATAATAATCGTCAAAATAATAGAAATTCTTATTCAGCTTCAAATTCCTCATCTAATACTACAACTAATAGTAGTCCAGTTTCTAGACGAACTTATAGCCCTTCAACATCTGCTGCTGCCTCAAGTGAACCACAAACAAAAAAATTAAAACGTCCAAGCCGAAGAAGAGGAGTTAATAATAAAGTCAATAATGTTGCATCGACTTCTAATAATAATACCAATAACATTTCAAAAGCGCTGGTTTCAAATTCTTCATCTCCTTCCTCTTCATCTCCTTCTTCTTCATCTTCTTCCTCTTCTCCTCCTCAATCATCAACTGTGCTATCATTATTAACAGAAATGCATGCTACTAGTGAAAGAATTCGTTTACAACAGCTGCAATTACAACTAAGAAATAGTTCAAGAGTTCAACAATTTGATATTGGCAATCTCTCGAATTCATCAGTCATTAATAGTAGATTAGGTCAGTGGTCCCCTCCATTAAGTCCTGATAGCAATGAAACAACAGATAACGTGGATAGAAAACGAGCTCAAGGATCGGATAAATAATTCTTCTTATTAATATATTATATGGATCAATGTTTGTGTTATCGATTGTAGTAATATATGGAAGTTATTTTAAACGATACAATTACAATAACATTTTCAATCAAGAGCAACTCATTCCTTGAAAAACAAAGCCATAATGATATTTTAGCGAATAGATTTGTAAGAGAAGAGCAAAAAATCATTTAAATCTATAGTATATAAGGAAAAGACATCATAAAAAAAAAGATGATGAGTAAATTAATGGTAGCAAGTAATATTAAAAAAAAAGGAGAATAATGATTTAGCAAATGATATAAATGCGAGGAGAGTTTCTAAAAAATAAAAAAGAAAATATATACCGTAATGAATAAAACAATGTAAGAATGTTTATAACGACAAAAATATCAAAAAATAAAAAATCTTCGTAAAAATAAGGTAGTAATAATAAGTAAAAACTAGATGGTCAATTTTATTATATTATAAAATTTAGATTTGAAATTGATTGTTTCAACAAGTGTAATAACAATAATATTAATTGCAATCTTTAACATTAGTAATAATATCAATTTAAGTATCATAAATAATTAACAAATAATGCACCCACCTTCTTTTTTTTGTTGAGGATTCGTTAACTCTTCAATATGAATCAATAATAATTCAAAAGCTTTGTCAACATTTAAATTATCTTTTGCACTAACCTCAATAAAAGGACAATTAAATTCTTTTGCTAAATCTTTACCTTCTTGTTCTTCAACTTGACGCATTGAAGATAAATCAGTTTTATTACCAACAACAATAAACGGAACTTTTGATTCTTCTCCAAAACTTAAAAAATTAAGAATTTTGTCTCTAATAGTTGGTAAAACTTCAAAAGAATTTCTGGAAGCAATGGAATAGACTAATAAGAACCCATGAACTCCAATTAATTGACGTTCATTGACAATGGAATATTCATCTTGGCCAGCTGTATCGGAGATATCAACTTCAAAAACTTTCCCATTCATTTTAAAACTTTTGAGATATTGGTTTTCAATGGTTGGATAATAATTGGTATCGAATACTCCATCGGTAAACTGATGAGTTAATGAAGATTTACCAACAGCTCTAGCACCGACCACCGCAAGTTTACGTGAAACAGAAGATGATGAAGACATTATTGATCAATGAAGCCCGTGAATTTTTTTTCAAACAAACTTATTTGAATCTTCTGAAAACCAACAATTCAATAAAAATAATTAATTTCTTAGTTGTTTTTATCAAAATGGTCAAAAAAGGAAGGGAGTTTCAATTTTTTTTTACTTTTTTTAACAAAAATTAAATACCCCAGCTCATCACCGGTGCGAGGGCTGCTTAACCAATGCACATCCTTATAACCATTTCAAGTCATTTAAATCAAAAGATCTGCTTTAAAATAGCCGAAATTAATTTGAAAAAAAACAGCGGGTCGACAAGTTGTATTTGGTTACCAGAACGTGACAATTCACTGGATTGACTGGGCATGGACGGAACCAATGAGAAAGTTCTTAAGATTCACAGTATGTAATGGCTTTTTAATGTTGGTTAAATTTCCGACTACTCGCTAAATTTGAGACAAAAAGAAAGCTGACGTTTATTTCGAAATTTGTTTATAATTGATATTTAACCACCAAATCATTCTCATTGATTTGTTCAATGAATGAAAATCCTTGTTGATGAATTTGAAGCTTGTAAAATAACTCATCTAACAGTAATTGAGCATTAATTTCTTCTTTTTGAATATCATCATTGGTTACTATTAATTGTTTATTATTTATTTCTGGTCTATTTGATAAAATTGAACTGGAAGATAATGTATATTGTGATTCTTCACCATTATTTATAACTTTGAGTTCATCCCATTGTTTTAATAAATCGGAAATTATCGTCATTTGTTCTTTGATTGATTTCCCAATTATATTAACAATAGTGGTAAATTTTTGAAAAATTGCATTTCCAACTTTTTCATTATCGCTATCACTATAATACATTAATTCATATTTTGATTTAATTATAAACATTGTATTTTCAAGTTCTGACATTAATTTCATACAATTTGAAACTTTTTTCTTTAAACTTTTTTGAATAATTGAAAATTCTAATCCTAAAATATTACTATTAATAACATTTGATGGGCCACTTTTTCTCAAAACGTTATTATTAAATTCAACAATTTCAAAATTTTCATGAAATTTATCATAATCATCTTGATATTTTGAAAAAATATTTTCTTTAAATTCTTCAACTTCTTTTAAAGTTTTTGAAAATTTTTGATTAAATTCTTCAACTTCTGGTTCACGATCCTGAATAATTTTGATTAATACTGGAGTTTCTGATAATCTCCAGGTATAAATATTTTTTAAACTTTTATGTTTATTTTCATAAGTATTTTTAATCATCAAATGATCTTTAATAAACTCATCAATTGCTTCTTGATTTTTCTTAACAATTTCATATTCTGCCATACAATAAATATATGATTGTTGTAAATTTTGATCAACAATAGAGGTATTTTTTTCTGGGGGAATTTCAATATCAGAGAGTTCATAAAGAGTTGGAACTGGTTTACTAATCTTTAAGTTATCAATATATTCTTGATCATCTTCAAGAGCTAGAATATTGACATTCTTATAAATTGTGGGTTCAATGGCAATCCCTGTATCAACATATTTTTTAGTAGCGTCAACTGAAGAGTCAACATATTCTTTAGTGCCATAAACAGAAGCATCAACAGGTTTGAATTTAAATTTTGAAAGAGTCTCGCTTTCAATTGGAATTTTAATAGCTTTATTTTCTGGATTTGAAAAAGATTTAATTGAATCATCAAGTTTCAAGTTTTTCGACTCTTCAACTATTTCATTAACAGACTCTTCTTCTTCTTCTTCTTCTTCTTCTTCAGCAGCATATATACTTTTTCCCATACCTTTACCAACATTATGTTCCGGGAAGATATTAACAACAGGTGTGTTTATGTCTGTTTTGAAATTCTTTGCTGGCTTTGCAACTTTTTCAACTTCTGGCTCCTGACTCATTTCCTTCTCAATAGACTTTGATTCGATTCCAGTTTCCTTTGGGTTTTCCAACTTAACATCTTTATTTTGTGGAGAGGAGAAGCCAGCAAATGGACTTGATGCAGTTAAACCACTACCACCAAATGTATTTTGACCAAATTTGGGACCAGAGAAAGGACTAGGTTTATTCCCACTGGAAGCAAATGGATTATGAGCAAACGGACTTTTAGTGCCATTTTGTTCTCCAAGTAGTTTAGCATTTTGCCTTGATTCATTTGGAGTACTGCTACTAACAGTACCAGTACTATTCCCTCCAAATAAAGAGCTTTTTTTATAGGAAAAATTGTCAGTGGAGCTGCTGTTATTATTCTTACCACTAAACAAAGAGCCATTATTGTTAGAAAAGCTAAAAATACTCTTACCTTGATCACTGGCAGGGTTGGAAAATATTGAAACAGTTGGTCTAGTATTATTGTTAGAAGAGCTAAAAATACTCTTACCTTGATCGCCAGCAGGGTTGGAAAATATTGAACCAGTTGGTTTAGTTTCGTTGTTAGCATTACCAAACAATGAAGAGGTATTATTGGATAGCAAGGAGCCATATTTACCAAATCCATCAGATCCACTAACTGAGGTAGGTTTATTGAGTGCTGAACTAGCGGAATTTTGGTCCTTATTATTATTTGAATCACCTAATCCCTCGAACAATTTTTTGGGCTCACTAATCACTTCAGGTACATGCTTATTATTACTAATATTTTCAGATTTTGAGGCATTATTCAATAAAGGTGATTGGTTTAATTGATATTGATAAGTCATAAATTCTTTGTTAGCTTTAAGAGCTTCAACATCATACCACATAAACATTGAAAGAAATCCCACTTTGGAGTAAATCCAAATAACAGGAGTTCTACCTGTCAGAACATCCTCCATATTGGGGACTTCAGCTTCGAAACTTGGGTTTGTGAAATCAATACAAATTCCTCCAACTGGAATATCATCAAAACTTTCTGGATCCGTTATAATGGTAGCCTTTGCTGAATCATCTTCGGGTGTGATGAATTTGTCCTCAGTTATTAAAGAAATACTATTAGAGACAGAAGAAGTCACCAAATATAATGGTTTTTGAGAATCTTGAAAGTTATTGATATAAGAGCTGTAAATTTTAAAATCTTGGGATGCCACTAAATCATTAGAAATACTTGAAAATGACTCATCTAATTCTTTGATATCTTCAGTGGTAATATCAACTAAATAATTATTGAACCTTGGTTCGTCACCTTCAGGTGCTGCTTTCCCATCTACATCGTAAGTAACTAATAATTTTGAGGTTGAAATCTCCACAATGGAAACTGGATTTAAAGCACTATCAAGATCAATATTTTGTTCAACTTTATTGACAAGTTTTTTTATATCGAAATTATACTTAACAATATGTTTAGCTGCAAGGTCTTTGAAACCAATATAAACAATATTTTTCTCAAATTTAGATAAATCAAAAGAAATCACTTTATTTTTGAATTTTAAAAGAGTAAATTCTGTTTCTGAATCAACATTCTCAACATTTAGATAATGTAGTTTGTTATCACTATCAAGAATCATCAAATATTTCTCATCATTTGTAATTTTCAAATCCAACACCGATAATCCATCATCAATCATAATTGGGAAAGCTTCTTGAATAAAAGTAGAAGAATCAACATCTTTAAAACTTGTTGGAATTGGTCTAAAAAGGATCATATGAGCCACTATAATGATAATATAGTTTTTAGTGATTTTCACAAAACTAATTGCACCTCCTAAGTTCGTACAAATTTTTGGGGAAAAAGGAATCATATCATCATCATCAACATCATCTTTAGATAATTCATGTAATCTCGATACTTCATCAACAAAAAGATAACTTCCTTTAGCCATTACAAAAAATTTATTGAAATTATTTAAATCAAACAAATTTTGAGTTGATTGGGAAACTTCATAGTATTCTGATTCAGGAATTTTGATTCGCACATTTTTGATTTCGGAAAATCCCACAAATTTACTATTGACGGGTTCAATAATTTCCATGATGGATAGGAACGATTTGAATAAGATTTATGTTTGTTTATACTGATTTTTTTTTCCTTGAGATTTTTTTGCAATTTTTCACATGTGCTTTGCGCGTGGAACTTTCTCAACATGAATTTCTTACACAAGTTTAAAAAAATTATTTATTTCAAATAATTCATTATAATGCAAAAATGATGGAATGTATAGTTTTTAAAATATTAAAAAAAGTAATGCTAAATGATGAAAGTTGAAAAAAAAAATGATAAAAAATGCAAATGGGAAAATCAAGACATTAAAAAACGTTAAAAAGTAATCAACAAGAGATCAAGCCAACAAGTAAGGTTACCATGAGAGTCATCAGTAACTTCCAGTTGTTAGAAGCGCTGCTCCCCAACTTAACGAATTGACTAACAGATCCACCAGTGAAAGAATTGACACCGGCGGTGGTGGATTCAGGAACCTGACTAGGTTCACCTTCAGAAATCGTATAAAGAAGAGTAGAAAGGTAATTAACAGTTGGTGTGAATGTATTAGAACCTGTAGCACCAGCAACAACAGGAAGATCAAGAGTGGCAGAAATCACAGAAGAGGTAGTAGTGCTTGATTCAATGATTTCGTTAGATGAAAAAGAAGAACTTGTAGCAGCAAGGGTAGTAGATGGAGTTGAAGGGGTTGAAGGAGTAGATGAAATCGAAGAGATGGTAAAAACGGGCAAATTTGAAGAGCTCTTAGACTCAGAGGAGGAGCGTGAAGGAGTGGATGATGAACTGGATGAAGCAAGAGAACTGGAAGAGGTAGTTGAGCTAGAGGTAGTGGTAGAACTAGAAGAGCTAGAAGTAATAGTAGAACTAGATGAGGGAGCTGACTCAGTTGTATGAGTCAATGAAACTGAAGCTGAAGACTTGGTTTTTGAAGAAGTAGATGAAGATTTTGTGGAAGTTGAAGAAGAACTTGATGAAGTACTAGTATAAGTTTGAACAGTGTAAGTTTTTAAAGCAATTGTACTATTAACAACATTAGGTCTTAAATTGATAGAAAACTTATCATCACAATCACCGTCATAACTGCTTTGATAAATATTGTAATATTCAATATCATTATTAGAAGCTTTACAAGCAATAAAACCCGAGTTAGAATTGAGGTTTAAAGCACTATGTTTGGCAGTAAAGATATTTTTACCAGCATTGCCACCTACCACAATCTGGGAATCAAAAACACCAATGGATTTCTTGTCTGAAGAAAGAAGTAATTCACCTTTGCCATCAATATAACCTTCAAATGCAGTACTTCCTTGAATACTGGAAACACCAGCAGTAAATGGAATCACAATCAATTGCTTATTTTCCAATATCTGAACTTGGGAATATTGAATATTGGTAGACTGTTTAGAAGCAATGGAGAACAAGTAAAAAGTGGAAGAGTCTGCTTTAGTCAAAGAACTCAAGACAGATAAAATGAATGTTGAAGCAGTTAATAATCTCATTGTAAATTGGCAAAGATCTATTATTGGGTATCGTAGTTTGTCAGTGTTATTATGAAGAGCTTTATGAATCCACTAAGCTGATTAATTGATGTCTTACAACAAAAAGTATTGGGGAAGTAAAATCCTAAAGAAATTAGGTGCTATTTATAAGTACCACTCATAACTAAAAAGATGATCATCGTTTAGTGAGACAATTACATTAAAGGAGGTTCCTTCAGCGCTGATCATAGTTGGCATAGTTATTTAAGGAGTGGAAAATAAATTTAGCGCTGAAAAAGTAGTAATTATTGGACCTCGTGTGTTGTTTATGAGACCAGTCTTTTTTTAGCACACACAAGAAAATATTTATAGAATCTGCGACTTGAAAATCTTATTTATAGAGAGAGTGACTGCTATTTTTGTATTAACACCGTCCCTTAAATAACCTTTATACAAGGACAATTCTTCAAATTCTGTGACACTTACAAATATCCTGACATTTCTTTGACACTGTATATAGTTATGCTCCTTAAATTATGCTGGTTGT
Source organism: Saccharomycopsis sp. FM-2023a (assembly GCA_037355385.1). Taxonomy (NCBI): domain Eukaryota; kingdom Fungi; phylum Ascomycota; class Saccharomycetes; order Ascoideales; family Saccharomycopsidaceae; genus Saccharomycopsis; species Saccharomycopsis sp. FM-2023a. The sequence goes on from JBAKFZ010000192.1 coordinate 9,754, forward strand.
TCAAGTTATCCTGAAATTTGATCTAGGTAAATCTTAGATTAAAAAGTAAAACAGTATTGGAAAATTTTCCAAAAGGACTCTAGAATCGTTATTTACGGAGTCTAAAGGGGCTAAATTTTTTTAAGGATGCATTTTTTGGAAAAAAGCTGGGTGGAGTTTGATGTTGAGCCCTCGTCAAAGAAAATTATGCGTCAGGTTTCAATAGACGAAGTGAGCCAACATGAATCAAAGGCACATTCATATTTTCACCCAACATTTACAATAAACGTTACATTTTCCAGATCTATTGATTGAGACTTTTTTACAATAATAGTGTCAAAAAAAGTGTAGATTTATTATGTAAGGCCAAAACAAAGGGAAAAAACAAGCAAACTTTTTACTTAAAAGATTCTAATTGATTGACTAAATATTCATTGAAACGATGGTAGTCATCTAAATAAACATGATGACCACAATTCTTGAAAATTGTCAATCCGCTAGTAAGTTTATTATTATTGATTAATTTATTTTTCATTATCTCACCACCTTTAAAATCCATCCAATCTTTATCACCATAAATCCATTCAGTTTCACAATTAATTTTTTCAACTTTTTCAATATTATCAACCAACGGATGTCTGGGAACTCCACCAGCCCCTAATACATAAGTTAGAAAATATTCTCCAGATCCTTTAGCGTTAAAAATCCCATAAGAATATTTATGTAAAGCATCATGTTCTTTTTCAGAAAGTTTAGAAAATCTTCGACTGGACCATCCACTAACAAAAAATGATCCTAAAGGTCCAGAGTATCTAACCAATGCAAATGGAGAAACATTAAGATCCCATAAATAATTGAACCAACTAGGAATTTTTTTGTAATCAAAATTTCTTGGTTTAATGATTCCTGCTGGACTAACTAATAGTAACTTTTTAAAAGTCATAGGATAGTTGATATTATAACAAATTGATAAATAGGCTCCCAAAGAATGAGCCATAATCAAATTTTTTTCAGGAAAAATTAAATTTCTTTGAAGTCTCCAAGATTCTAAAGAATCAGAAAACCATTTTTCAAAAGCACTGATATTGTTATTATAATTATAATTGATTTCTGGTCTAGATGAAGTCCCGTAACCTAGTAAGTCAATGGCGTGAATACACCATTTTTTATTTTTATCATCAACATAATTCATTAAAGCTTGTAAATTTTTTATGAAAAAACCTAGTCCTGCTCCATAACCATGAATCATTACAAGATGATTAACATTTGGATCATTTGGATCAATATCTTTGGAATGAAAACATACTTCATTAATATAATTTGATTTATCAATTTGTACCCCAGGTTTGGAAATTTTGTCATGATGAATGATTTTACCAGTTGATTTGTCCATATAAATTGGAGTTTTAATGGTCTTTAGAAAAATATCTGAATGTTCATGGATATTTAATAACGAAAGCAATTCATTTTGAATATCATACAAGTTATTTCTAATTTTATAATCTTTAAAGGATTGTTTGAAAGTTAAAGGGAAATTCACCGACAAAAATTTTGAAATTGGTACTCCTGATGGACTAGTTGACGCCTGATAAACGTCTTCTCTATTATTGTTTTTGGGTCCGTCATTTAACAATGAACCAAGAATGGAAAAAAAGTTATTACTTTTGGCATTATTATTAATATTAAGTATTAGAGAGGAAGTGAAATGTCTGCTTGAAGAAGTGGTGAAAGCTCTAGAGAAGGTAATATTTGACAACATCATAAAGAAGCTGGGATGATAGTTCCACGATTAGAGCATAACCTGAATTTATTTTTTCCTCCAACAGTTTCAAAGAACGTTGTGGAAAAAAGAGTTGTTGGGTCGATGTTAAATTTTGTTGAAGCTAAACACCTGGGGCACGTGCCGAAGTCAACACAAAAAGACCTTTTGTGTCGTAAGAAACCCACAAACCCCATTTAAAAATGTAAAAATTTTACGATTGAAAATAATTTGTCTTATTATTACATTTTGACTTAAGTTCTTTCCGGAAGAGCCTCAGAAGTTTAGTGATTTACCTCAGTCTCAAATCATTGTGCACGTGATGTTTTTTTTTTTTACAAATTGGTCTTAAAAGGCAACAAATTGATTGAAGTTTGTGAATAATAAAGTGATAATCACCTTAATATGACCAGTTCACCTGTGATAGATGAAATCAATAGTATTGAGTTTATTCCTATACTAATAGACATTTTAAATATAATCAACTCTTCTCAATCAAACGTTAAAAATTTTAATAATTTAGCAGGGAAATTAAGAATTAAATTAATAAAATTCAAACAACTAATTGAAAGTATTAAAGATATTGATCAAACAATCAATGATAGGAAACTTCAAATTGATAACATTAATCATCAAATCTTGAAAAAATATCAGTTATTAAATAATTTTGTGGGATTGATTAATGAAAAATTAAATTTAAATCTTGACAATGACAATAATAATGAAGTGAAAATTGAAACTAAAGAAATTAATTCTGTTAATACAAATACGAAAAGTTCAATAGAAAGTAATAATGATTACAATATCATAAATATTGAAGAATATCTAATATTTGATAATTCAGATATTGACTTGAATGATTTACTTGAAATTAATAATTCAAAATCAATTGAAGAAATCAAAATATATGAAAATATTCTCAAAAAGAAAGAATTAGAATTGACCAATAAACAGAAAACTAATGTTAACACAATGAATACCAATACAAACATTGAATCTAAAATTGAATCATCAAATCCTGGTGAAACTATTAATGATGATAATGATACAAAACTTAATAGTAATAATAACGATAATAATGATATTATGGATTTAGATAATGATTATATGTTTATGAATGGTGATCTCAATATGGAAGATCCTGGATTTGATAATAATACCAATAATAACAATAGTAATAATAATGCCAATAATAATGATAATAATAATAATAATAATGTTAAAAAGTTAGAAGAAACTGGTAATGATGAGTTTTTACCATTAGGTGACTTCAGTAATGATGAAGATAATGAGCTCAATTTGGATGATTTTAATTTAGGTGAAGGCACTAGTAGTAATGTGGCTAATGAATTTGGAAATTTTGATGATTTTGGTTTTGATATTAACTTTTGATCTTGTTTTTTTTACATGATTTTAGTAAAAATAAATACATTTGTTGATTGCTTAATATTTACATAATTTTCAGTTATAATATACATACAGTTCATTAACATTTTCATAAAATCATTAGTAGAAAAAAAAATTAAAATTTAATTATCAATTGGAATAAAATTTCCAACAATACAACTGGGAATATTGTATCTATCTCTTCTAATAGTAAAACTAAAACAGCAAGCTTTTCTTCTTCTACCATCTTTAGTTCTTAAATTACAACTAGTTAAAACTGCTTTTTGACCTTTATCAAAAGCAATTGCACCATACTTTTCCCAAAAATTAACAGCACTTTCCTCTGACATTAATTCATAAATTGTTAATTTCCCATCTTTTAAAGAGTCCAGATTGACTTCCACTAATTGTGCAAATTCTTTATTTCCTCTATAAATCTCTCCAGTTCTTCTCCATAAACATGCAGGTATAGCCATTGAAGTGAAAACTCGATCATAATCTAATAACATTCTTTCAAAAGCTTCTTCCACTAAAATCAAATCAACATCTTTCAAAGTTCTGGCAATGGCTCTAAAAGCTGGTCTAAAAATAGATAAAGGTTTCAAAATTCTTTGACGAGATTGTTGATTCATATAATTATCCATATAATTTTGTAATCTAGCATAACCTTTTGCATAATTATATGGTTGTAATAACCCAGCATCTAATTTTGCTTTAATGACTTGTTTAAGTCTTTCTTCTGGAGTAATTTCAGTAGACGGATCGGCAGCAGTTAAGAAAAATTTATCTTTTGCTGATTCAGAAATCATTGGGGTATCAATCAATTCTTTTTTATCAACTGGGGCAACTTCAAACATTGGTTTCCCATTAGGAATATTGTTGTTATTATTCCCAGAATTAATATTACTATTATTGTTATTGTTGTGGTTGAGGTTGTTTGCTGGTATTATTGGATTAAAGTTCAATTGAGATAAATTGAATAAACTATTAGAATTACCATTTAACGCTGTCAAACTGCTGAAACTATTGTTTCCTCCTGGTCCTGTACCAATCTGTTTGGAATATTGACTGTTAACACTTTTAACGACATCTGGATCATCAATCATAGATAAGAATTCATTTAAAGAGCTGAATTCAGAATTGGCATGCTCTGAATAGAAGAATGGATTAGTGAAAGATTGAAGCTGTGATAACACGGATTCGTTGTTGTTATTGTTGTTATTATTATTATTATTATTATTATTATTATTATTATTATTATTATTATTATTGGCACTATTATTAGCACTATTATTTACATTATTGTTAGTGCTGTTAACGTTATTGGAAATTGAGTTATTGTTGACATTAGAATCACTATTATCGAGATTATTCAATTTGGCAACGGCTGAAGTGTTGTGACTATTGGTGTTGTTGTTGTTGAAAGTGGAGTACAAATTGCTCAAAGCATTACTTCCTGACAAACTATTAGTAGGAGCAGATGGAGCGGAGTTCACTGGAGAGTCAGCATTTTTTGTAGAAGGTCTAGGCTTCTTTGAGACGATCTCATCATGACAAAGGTGGGCAATTTCTCGTTTAACACATCTGGTGCAAGGTCTTTGATCATCACAAATCATATGGCTACGGCGACAAAAGACACAAGCCACCAGGACTTTCTTCTTTCTTTTCCTGGAGCCACTGGAGTCACCCATGGCCGAGGGGGATAGCTGGGGAGTATCGGGACTGTTGGACATGATAAGCGCTGGTTGGGATTTCTCTCAAAGTTGTTGTTGCTCTTGTTATGCTATTCCCCATATTTTAAAAACTGCGTTAACGCGATTAGCAGGAGCACGGGACCTCATGTGCACGTGATTGATCTGTCGCATCAAAAGTAGCGGGACGTTAATCTGAAAGGGAAGCGTTCCAAATTTTGGGGGACCCCCCATTCCAACGTCGGATGCTGCGAATTTTAAAAACTCGACTTTCGCACAGCAATTGCAATAAACTGCTACCAATTACAATTGTCCCAGAAATGATCGCTGTGGATGTCTGTCTTGAGGCGTTGCTGGTGGAGAAGGGAGGGTGAATCAGACAGATAAGTACCAGTTCGATCATCCTCAATGCTGGTCTGTGTACTGAACGATTCCCCATCGGCTGCCAATGTCCCGTTAAACTAGCATATTTAGGTAATTAATTGTTGTTAATTAATTAATTAATTAATTAATTAATTAATATTTGATTAAGTAATTAAACTGCATTTTAGTCAATATTTTGATTATGATTCCTCGAGTAAATTGTTATATAAACCTTTCAGATCCCTTTCGACTTCCTGGTTCTTCGTTTTCTTTTCTTCCCTGGTCTCCCCTTTCCCCCAGTTTCACCTTCCCCAGCAAGCATGTTACTCGGGCCTTGGACCATGCTCTTTTATGGCCTTTGCTTTCCTCTTTTGGCTTCTGCTGACTCAATGTTCTACAAATACGCCAAAGTATTCAATGATAAGCAATTTTACACTCCTAGTCAATCTAATCATCCCCCATCTAACCACAACATTTCTACTTTCACCGATGAAAATGATAACCATCCCAGTTTTCTTCCCCAAAATTGGTGGATTTCAAGTCAACTCTCTAAAATTAGATCATATATGAGTGGCTCTTCTCATAAATCCTCTAAAGCTCCTCAGCGGAAAAGAAAAATTGATTATCAATCCCCAGACGATCCTAGTTGGTATGGTTGTTCTGTGGAATGTTTTTTTGAATTTTGTTTTGAATTTGTTGATTGCAGTTATAATTGCCGTAGTTTGGTCTTCGATAATTATGCTCCAAGTAGATGTCGAATCAATGATGCTTGTATTTGTGTTAGTGAGAGATGATGATATTTGTCAATTTCTATTCTGATATTATGGATTTTTTTCAGTTCTATTCAATCTTATAAACTACAATTTGACTGAAATTAGGTCATTCAAACCAATGTCCAAAAAGAGATTACTGGGCAATTTCCCTTCAATGTGCAATGTTCGTTCGTTTCAGTTTTTTTTTTATATTCCTTAGATCAATACAATTTCTTATAAAATTCAATTCTTCTCTTTAGAAAGTTGCGAGTAGTATCCATCAATTAATTAATAATTCCCAAGTTTCCTATATTCAATTATGTTTCATGTTCAATGAAAACGATGAGGATCGGTAAACATAACAAGTTAATTAGAAGATGTATGTATGTCCCTCTGTCTGTCACCAATGCCTTTGACATTATTTTTGACTCGGTCCTGTCTCGTCCGAGCCCTAACTTAAATCGAAACCCATAATTCATTGCAAAGCAGATCGTTACGTATATTTGAATACTTTTTTTGTAACTTAAATCCATTAGTGGTAATTACCACGTTAGCTCTTTATACACAAACTTGCAGATACCAAATTAATCAAAGTAGTAAGTTCCAATCAGCATGGCCAGTAAGAACTATAAATGTTGCTAAAAAATGTTGCTAAATGCCCGGAATCCTCGCTTATTTTAGCAAAACAACTGTATGAGACATTGTGTTTCATGAACATACAATTAATTAGAACTACTATATTTAGAGCACGATCAAGAGAGGACAAAAATAAAGGGAATGTGGCTTATAATTAGCTTTTAAATCTTTAATTATTCATCCTCATTTAGTGATGAATTTAGAGTTTTGGCAGAAACAGCAACACCAATACGTTAACTAATTTTAGCTTAGTCAGGGAATACCTTTGAGTATCCAAAGTTTGAGAAAGCTTTGAGTAATTACCCTACAATCACCGAAATATAAGCTAACTCTTATTTCTCTCAAAGTTTATGTTAAACCAGTATGCTAAGCTTTATGTTGAAAATCTTTTGCAGGAAATGACCCACGTAACTGGTACCTTTAAATAAAAAAAAATAAAAAAAAAAATTTTTAAAGGAGAAATTTTTCTGTTAATATTGAAAAGTTGTTACTAAATCATTGAATAAATCTATCATAATGAATATTCATAGGTCAAGATTTGTTGATTTCACCCCAAAGACTATTACGCGACTTGCCTTTAGTCATGTTTGTGAAGCTTCCAAACCAACCCCAAAAGATTTACGACTTGCAGTTGGAAGAAATAATGGTGATATCGAAATTTGGAATCCAAGATATGGTTGGTATCAAGAATTGATTCTTAAAGGAGGGAAAGGTAGAACCATTGAAGGACTTGTCTGGGCTGCTGATCCAGAATATCAACAACCAAGATTATTCTCTATTGGTGGTTCAACAGTTCTAACAGAATGGGATCTTCGAACTGGAATGCCTCTCAACAATTATGATTGTAATGCTGGGGTTATTTGGGATTTAGCAGTTAATAAAAGTAATACTAAGATTGCCGTGGGCTGTGATAATGGTACAGTGGTTCTTGTGAATATTGCTGGAGGTCCAGGAATTATTGAGCATGATAAAATTTTGCAACGTCAAAATTCAAGAGTCTTGACTGTTGATTTCCATTTAGACGAGTTAGTGGTGGGAGGTTGTGCCGATGGAAAAATTAGAGTTTGGGGAATTGGAGAGAAATCAAATGGTAGATTGATTGGGACTTTGAAAGTTGATAAATCGATAAAAAGAGAAAGTACATTAGTTTGGAGTATTAAAGTTTTATCAAAACAAAATCAAATAATTAGTGGAGATTCAACCGGGTCCCTTAAAGTTTGGGATTTAAAACATTTAACATTATTACAATCATTTGATACACATAAAGGTGATATTTTATCTTTAGCTACAAATGGAGAAGAAACCAGCATTTTTTCTGCTGGGGTCGATAGAAAAATTTTTAATTATAATTTACTTGCTAATCCAAACAACAAAGATAAAAAACAATGGGTTAACTCTTCTAGTAAATTATTACATTCCAACGATATTCGTTTTCTTGCCAGTTTTGAATCAAAAAGTCTTAGTTTATTAGTATCTGGTGGAGTTGATCGTCAATTAGTTATTTCATCAATTAAATTTTTTAATAATAAAGCCAATAATCAAAATAAACTCATTAATAATTCCAATTTGCACAAAAAACTTTCAATCACTAGTCAATCACAGACTAATATGCTTAGACATCAAACTGAAAGATTAATAATAATGTGGCAAGATCAAACCATTAAAATTTGGAAAATCTTTAAAAAAATTCATGAAAATAATAAAAATTATAAACTAGTCAGTAAGTTAGTTCTTGCTGATGAAGAAAATATTATGGATGTGGCAATATCTAATAAAGGAGATTATTTAGCAGTTCTGTATTTGACCAGTATTAAAATTTTCAAACTAATTCATGATCATAAAGAAGAAAAAATCACCGTTCAAAAAATGAAAGTTTTAAGTTCCAAATTAGAAAATGTTGGTGGTAAACTAATTCAGTTCACAAATGATGGGTCAAACTTAATAATTGTGGATTCTGAAAATGATATTTTAAAAGTTAATATTTTTGATTACGATGAATCTACAGAATTACTTCAGACTATGATTTATGAATTACCAGAAGTTAAAAATAATAGTTCTTTAACTCATATGAATATCATTAATAAAATTGCAATTACTGAAGATGATAGAGTTTTAGCGGTTTCTCGTTATTCAGGAACAATTGACTTAGTTTTCATTAATGAAGAATCTCAAATTATCAATAGTTTGGCAAAATTAAATGTTGCAATTAGCGCTATGTCATTTTCAAAAAATAATACTTTGATATTGGTTACAATTGAAAATAAAATTTATGAATTTAATATTACTAAACCAGATGATCAACAACCTACTTTGGAAGAAGAAGAAGAAGAACAGGAAGTTGATGATGTTGCTTCTGTACATAGTGTTTTAAGTACTAATAGTGCAGGCTCCAATTTATTGTTAACTAATTGGTCTAAACAAAATTCAGAATCTTTACCTGAAGAATTTCTTAATTTGGATGGTAAATGTCAAGGAATCTTCAATGATGTCAAAGTCCCTCAAAGAATTTGGATTTGGGGACCCGAATGGATGGGATTCATTGATTTAAACGATGATTTCCTGAATTTTTCAAAAGCTAAGGCCTCTAGGATCAATTTGAAAAGGTCTTATGATGGATTAAGTGTCTTTGATTCTGAAGAAGAAACTCAGGATTTAGATAAAAAAATGATTCTTAAAGAAAACAATGAACAAAATGTTTCAGAAACTTTTAATAATGATCAATGGATGATAATTAAAGAAGATGGCAAAATACCTTTTTGGATCACCAATAAATATCAATCTGTTTTATATGTTGGTAATTTTGGTAATAATGATTTGGTGGTTGTGGAAAGACCTATTACTCAATTGCCTGCAACCAAAGCCTTTGAAACCAACCAAATCATTTTTTAGAATACTAGCATTTTATCAAAGTGTATATATAATAATAGTTATTTTTATGTATCATGGTTCTATAATAAATCGAGTTTTGAACATTGTTAAAAATTATGTTGACAGCTCCACTGCGGATGCGGATGCAGATGAGGTTCTTGTCCGCGACACCACTGCTTCATTACCGATACCGGGTAACCCATAATATTTCCACCCAGACACCAAATATTCTGGTCGTTCATTTGTTGGATTTCCTAGGAAAAGTTACTTACCCGTCTCACGCAACGTGTGTGAAAAATTTTTTTTTTATTTTTTTTAAGAAATTTGTATAAAATTTTCTTTCTCCCCTTCTTGATATCGTCCTCACAAAACTATTTTTGTGTTACTTCATCAACTAATTTATTAGAATCTACAAAAATGGGTATGTACATCATGATCTTTGGTGGTCTTTGATTGATAGTCGACATTGAGTTTTCATCAATACTAAGTAGAGATTGATCATTACAATTGGCTTATCAATCATTATCCCCCCTAAGGAAATCAAAATTTCAAAGCAAAATGATTAGATTTACTAACAAAAATCAGTTGCTTTCACCGTTGATGAAATTCGTGGTCTTATGGACGTTGTTACCAACGTTCGTAACATGTCTGTTATTGCCCATGTCGATCATGGTAAATCTACTTTGACTGATTCTTTAGTGCAAAAGGCTGGTATTATTTCTGCTGCTAAAGCCGGTGAAGCTCGTTTCACTGATACCAGAAAAGATGAACAAGAAAGAGGTATTACCATTAAGTCTACTGCCATTTCTTTATTCGCTGAAATGTCTGATGAAGATGTCAAAGAAATTAAACAAAAAACCGAAGGTAACAAATTTTTAATCAATTTAATTGATTCCCCAGGTCACGTTGATTTCTCCTCTGAAGTTACCGCTGCTTTGCGTGTTACCGATGGTGCTTTAGTCGTCGTTGATTGTGTTGAAGGTGTCTGTGTCCAAACTGAAACCGTTTTAAGACAATCCTTAGGTGAAAGAATTAAACCAGTTGTTATTATTAATAAAGTTGACAGAGCTTTGTTAGAATTACAAGTCACCAAAGAAGATTTATATCAATCTTTTGCCAGAACTGTTGAATCCGTTAACGTTATTATTGCTACTTATACCGATAAAACCGTTGGTGATCTTCAAGTTTATCCAGATCAAGGTACCGTTGCTTTTGGTTCCGGTTTACATGGTTGGGCTTTCACTGTTAGACAATTTGCTTCTAGATATGCTAAAAAATTCGGTGTTGACAGAGAAAAGATGATGAAGAGATTATGGGGTGATTCTTTCTTCAACCCAAAAACTAAAAAATGGGCTAAGAAATCTACCGATGATAAAGGAAGACAGTTAGAAAGAGCTTTCAACATGTTTGTCTTAGATCCAATCTTCAGATTATTCACTGCTATCATGAACTTCAAAAAAGATGAAATTCCAACTTTATTAGATAAATTAGAAATTGTCTTAAAAGGTGCTGATAAAGAATTAGAAGGTAAAGCTTTATTAAAAACCGTTATGAGAAAATTCTTACCAGCTGCTGATGCTTTATTAGAAATGATTGTCATTCACTTACCATCTCCAGTTACTGCGCAAGCTTACAGAGCGGAACTTTTATATGAAGGTCCAACTGATGATGCTCATTGTATTGCTATTAAAAACTGTGATCCTAAAGCTGACTTAATGTTGTACGTTTCTAAGATGGTCCCAACTTCCGATAAAGGTAGATTCTATGCTTTTGGTCGTGTTTTTGCTGGTACCGTTAAATCTGGTTTGAAAGTCAGAATTCAAGGTCCAAACTATGTTCCAGGTAAAAAAGATGACTTATTCATCAAAGCTATTCAAAGAACTGTTTTAATGATGGGAAGATTCGTTGAACCAATTGACGATTGTCCAGCTGGTAACATTGTTGCTATTGTCGGTATTGATCAATTCTTATTGAAATCCGGTACTTTAACCACCTCTGAAACCGCCCACAATTTGAAGGTTATGAAATTCTCTGTTTCTCCGGTTGTTGAAGTTGCTGTTGAAGTTAAAAATGCTAACGATTTACCAAAATTAGTCGAAGGTTTAAAGAGATTATCCAAATCCGATCCTTGTGTTGTTACCTCTCTTTCCCCATCTGGTGAACATATTGTTGCTTGTACTGGTGAATTACATTTGGAAATTTGCTTAGCCGATTTACAAAATGATCATGCTGGTGTTCCATTAAAGGTTTCCCCACCAGTTGTTTCTTATAGAGAAACTGTTGAAGAAAGATCTTCTATGACTGCTTTATCTAAATCTCCAAACAAGCATAACAGAATTTACTTAGAAGCTGAACCAATTGATGAAGAACTTTCTCTTGCTATTGAAGCTGGTAAAGTTAATCCAAGAGATGATTTCAAAGCCAGAGCTAGAATCATGGCCGATGAATATGGTTGGGAAGTCACTGATGCTAGAAAAATTTGGTGTTTCGGTCCAGATGGTACTGGTGCTAATTTGGTTGTTGACCAAACTAAGGCTGTTCAATACTTATCTGAAATCAAAGATTCAGTCGTTGCTGGTTGGCAATGGGTTACCAAAGAAGGTCCTCTCTTTGGTGAAAACATGAGATCTGTTAGAGCTAATATTATGGATGTTACCTTACATGCTGATGCTATCCACAGAGGTGCTGGTCAAATTATGCCAACTATGAGAAGAGCTGCTTACGCTGCTATGTTATTAGCTTCTCCAAGAATTCAAGAACCAGTTTTCTTAGTTGAAATTCAATGTCCAGAAAATGCCGTTGGTGGTATTTACTCTGTCTTATCTAGAAAGAGAGGTCAAGTTATTTCTGAAGAACAAAGACCAGGTACTCCAATGTTCAATGTTCAAGCTTACTTACCTGTCAATGAATCTTTCGGTTTCACCACTGATTTAAGACAAGCTACTGGTGGTCAAGCTTTCCCACAAATGGTCTTCCACCATTGGGCTAATGTTAACGATGACCCAATGGACCCATCTACTAGATCTGGTGGTATTGTTGTTGAAGGTAGAAAACGTCGTGGTATGAAGGAAAACGTTCCAGGTTACGAAGAATATTATGATAAATTATAGGTTAGCCTATGCTTTTATTATCTTTTTTTTATAGTTGTATATTGTGCCTATTAATCACAAGTCTTTTTCTTGATATTTAAAAACGAACGTTGTAGTTAGTCGATTTAACATTTTTCCATCGCTTCGAGAAATTTCAGTGAATTCTGTAATGAGCAATTTTAGAATTTAATCAGATCTATTCTAACACGAATCATTTTCAAAAAAGGTAAAATTTGGGACGAAATATTGGTTCACAATTATTCAAAATTGATTCAGATACTTTTCTTTATTTGAATATCTGAAGTTATCAAGGCATTTAATCAACATAGAAAATTGGGTAATGTTTAATATATTATCATACTTTGATTCTGTCAAAATCTCGTTAAATGAGTATATTAAAATTTGGTGGTGTCCGGGTGCGTTGCGTTTCTCCAGGGAAGTTTCTGGCGTTCTTTTTCTGTTTGAGATACTAGAAAGTTCCAGTAGCATCGGGAATTCTGCGGTTCCCCTACCTCTTCTCGAGGAAAGGATGTGAGGTGAAAATTTTTATGAATAAAAAAATATTTTCTCTTTTAATATCGCTTGTTCTTATTTTAAATCAAACTTCAAACAAAATAGTTTATTCTTATTTTTTTATTTGATAACTCATACTAATTATGTCCGATATTTCCAATGATTTAAAGAAATTGTCCCTCAACAACGGTGCCTCTGCTGGTTCTGCACCTGCTTCTGGGGCTTCAGCTGGTGGCGCCAACTCCTCAACTTCTACTCCTTCTCGTGGATCTTACGTTCCTCCTCATCAACGTAACAGACCAAACAACGGAGGTCAACATGCTCCTTCATCCAATGGTTACAACAGTAACTACGGAGGTGGCAACAATTCTTATGGCGGTGGCTACGGTGGTGGTCGCCAAGGTGGTCGCTATAATGATAGCGGTTACCGTGGAGGATACGGTGGTGGTTCTGGCCGTAATTACGGTGGTTCTGGCCGTCGTAACAATAACAATTACAACAATAACAATCACCAAGATAACAAATTCTCAGGTAAATGGGTTGATGGTAAAATGATCCCAGGTCCTCATAATGAAAGAGTTGAATTAGAGTTATATGGTAAAGCCGATGATCCAACCTTCCAATCTACTGGTATTAATTTTGATAATTATGATGATATTCCAGTTGAAGCTACTGGTAATGATGTTCCAGATGCCATTGATAGTTTCACTACTCCACCATTAGATCCATTATTAGTTGAAAATGTTATTTTATCAAGATATACCAAACCAACCCCAGTTCAAAAATATTCTGTCCCAATCATTGCTAATAAAAGAGATTTAATGGCTTGTGCTCAAACTGGTTCTGGTAAAACTGGTGGTTTCTTATTCCCATGTTTATCTGAATCTTTCAAAAATGGTCCTGCCGAAATTCCTGAAAGTAATAGAGCTTCATTTTCTCGTAAAGCTTACCCAACTATTTTAGTAATGGCTCCAACCAGAGAATTAGTCTCTCAAATTTATGAAGAAGCTAAAAAATTTGCTTACCGTTCTTGGGTTAAACCTTGTGTTGTTTACGGTGGTGCTGACATTAATGGTCAAATTAGAAACATTGAAAGAGGTTGTGACTTGTTAGTCGCTACTCCTGGTAGATTGAATGATTTAATTGACAGAGGTAAAATTTCTTTAGTTAATATTAAATACTTAGTTTTGGATGAAGCTGACAGAATGTTAGATATGGGTTTTGAACCACAAATCAGAAATATTGTTCAAAACTCTGGTATGCCAGGTGTTAACGATAGACAAACTCTTATGTTCTCTGCCACTTTCCCAAAAGATATTCAAGTCTTAGCTAGAGATTTCTTAAAAGATTATATCTTCTTATCTGTTGGTAGAGTTGGTTCTACTTCTGAAAATATTACTCAAAGAGTTCTTTATGTTGAAGATATGGATAAAAATTCTGTTCTTTTGGATATTTTATCTGCTGCTGATAAAGGTTTAACTTTAGTTTTCGTTGAAACCAAAAGAATGGCTGATCAACTTTCTGAGTATCTTTGGTCTCAAGATTTCCCAGCTGCTGCCATCCATGGTGATAGATCTCAAAATGAACGTGAACGTGCTTTAGAAGCATTCAAATCTGGTCGTGCTCCAATTTTAGTTGCTACTGCCGTTGCTGCTCGTGGTTTAGATATTCCAAATGTTACTCATGTTGTTAATTATGATTTACCAACCGACATTGATGATTATGTTCATCGTATTGGTAGAACTGGTAGAGCTGGTAATACTGGTATCTCTACTGCTTTTTTTAACCGTGGTAATAAAGGTATTGTTAAGGAGTTAGTGGATATCTTATCTGAAGCCAAACAAGAAGTTCCAGATTTCTTGCAAACTGTTTCTAGAGAAGTAAATTCTAAGGGAAGCCGTGGTGGTCGTGGTGGTAACCGTGATTTCAGAAGAGGTAATTTCAGCAACCACAACAGTAATAACAATTCTTCTTGGGGTTATGGTGGTAACGCCGGTTATAGTAATAACAGTTATGGTGGTAATAGTGGTTATTCCAGCAACAGCAATTATGGTGGTGGTTACGGTGGATCTCGTAACACTGGTGGTAACACTGGTTACAGTAATAGTAGCTCCAACTCCAACGCTGGTTCTTCTGCTGATTGGTGGTAAACTACTTTCATTAATAATCTCTAACCAATCTCTTCATTGAAGCTTTTAATCATCATAATTTTTTTTTCCAAATCTATTCAAATCCTCATGTTTCATTATTTTGCTTTTAACAAATTTTTTTTTCCATCATCTCTTTTATTTCATCTTTGTTTCCATAAAAATTTACTGTTTTAATTCTGGGACATTAGTTACATTTACAAAAAGAAAAAGGGAATCGGGAAGAAGAAGAAGAAAGAAGAAAGAAGAAAGAAAAGAGAAAGAACATAGATGTAACATCATATGAACGTTGACACATTCCCAACTAATCAAAAATAAATTTCAATATTACCCCTCTTCTTATCAAAATTT